>NIVC01003740.1:0-79615 GCA_002269645.1 Macrostomum lignano
CTGACCTTCAGGTCACAATATCCTCTTAGATATTCTCAAATCTCGCAAATCTGACCTTCAGGTCACAATATCCTCTTAGATATTCCCAAATCTCGCAAATCTGACTTTCAGGTCACAATCTTCTCTTAGATATTCTCAAATCTCGCAAATCTGACCTTCAGGTCACAATATCCTCTTAGATATTACCAAATCTCGCAAATCTGACTTTCAGGTCACAATATCCTCTTAGATATCCCAAATTTCGCAAATCGACTTTCAGGCCACAATATCCTCTTAGATATTCCCAAATCTCGCAAATCCGACTTCAGGCCACAATATCCTCTTAGATATTCCCAAATCTCGCAAATCTGACTTTCAGGTCACAATCTTCTCTTAGATATTCCCAAATTTCGCAAATCCGACTTTCAGGCCACAATATCCTCTTAGATATTACCAAATCTCGCAAATCTGACTTTCAGGTCACAATCTTCTCTTAGATATCCCCAAATTTCGCAAATCCGACTTTCAGGCCACAATATCCTCTTAGATATTCCCAAAATCTCGCAAATCTGACTTTCAGGTCACAATATCCTCTTAGATATCCCAAATTTCGCAAATCGACTTTCAGGCCACAATATCCTCTTAGATATTCCAAATTTCGCAAATCGACTTTCAGGCCACAATATCCTCTTAGATATTACCAAATCTCGCAAATCTGACTTTCAGGTCACAATCTTCTCTTAGATACCCAAATTTCGCAAATCGACTTTCAGGCCACAATATCCTCTTAGATATTCCCAAATCTCGCAAATCTGACTTTCAGGTCACAATATCCTCTTAGATATCCCCAAATTTCGCAAATCCGACTTTCAGGCCACAATATCCTCTTAGATATTCCCAAAATCTCGCAAATCTGACTTTCAGGTCACAATCTTCTCTTAGATATTCCCAAATTTCGCAAATCCGACTTTCAGGCCACAATATCCTCTTAGATATTCCCAAATCTCGCAAATCTGACCTTCAGGTCACAATCTTCTCTTAGATATTCTCAAATCTCGCTAATCTGACCTTTAGGTCACAATATTTTCTTAGATATTCTCAAATCTCGCAGCACAATAACGTAAGCCAGTGGGTGCCCCGACTGACACTGGGTCTGCAGAGAAGTGACAAAGACACGAAAAGTCCATGATGGGCTGAGCGATTCAACTGGTACAACAAAGCCTGAAGACTGCGTCTATTCTAAGCAATTGGATTCAAGTCGCCAGGTTCAGTGAGAGGGGTGCTCAGGAAGAGCAGTCTGGCGGGCCTGTTATGATTAATGAGACGGCACGCAGCTGAAGGAAAAAGCGGGAGAAAACAACAGATAAAATTGCATTGATTGACAGGCGACTCAGCTTAGGGAAGCAGCAAAAAAGACAAGCTAGAAACAGGAAACACAGCTGGAACAACACCTGGAGCGGTAAAACTGGAATGCCGATAAACGTTGCTGCAGCGCGGTTAGAGCGGATTAGCTAAAGCCGGAATTCGTAAAGCGGAAGATAAACGAGACAAATAAGATGCGATGCAGCGCAGAGGCTGCATTAGACTAGAAAAAGTAACAGATTGCAAATTAACAAATAAATTGTTCCTAACAGCAAAATCCATAGGTTCTATTCGTCATAAATCTATGACAAAATTGGGGATGTATTTTTATATTGCTATTACTTCAATATCGCTTTGTGTTGTCCTATATAATAAGAGGTGAAAATCCTCCCTGACAATGTCCTTCATTTATCTACGAGCATTTTGGCTTCTCAGTAACAATAAGCTATCTATGTATTAAGGAGCGGAATTCCCCCTGACAATAAGTTATCTGTATAATAGGGACAGAATTCCCCCTGACAATAAGTTATCTGTATAATAGGGACAGAATTCCCCCTGACAATAAGTTATCTGTATAATAGGGACAGAATTCCCCCTGACAATAAGTTATCTGTATAATAGGGACAGAATTCCCCCTGACAATAAGTTATCTGTATAATAGGGACAGAATTCCCCCTGACAATAAGTTATCTGTATAATAGGGACAGAATTCCCCCTGACAATAAGTTATCTGTATAATAGGGACAGAATTCCCCCTGACAATAAGTTATCTGTATATTAGGGACAGAATTCCCCCTGACAATAAGTTATCTGTACAATAGGGACAGAATTCCCCCTGACAATAAGTTATCTGTATAATAGGGACAGAATTCCCCCTGACAATAAGTTATCTGTATAATAGGGACAGAATTCCCCCTGACAATAAGTTATCTGTATAATAGGGACAGAATTCCCCTGACAATAAGTTATCTGTATAATAGGGACAGAATTCCCCCTGACAATAAGTTATCTGTATAATAGGGACAGAATTCCCCCTGACAATAAGTTATCTGTATAATAGGGACAGAATTCCCCCTGACAATAAGTTATCTGTATAATAGGGACGGAATTCCCCCTGACAATAAGTTATCTGTATAATAGGGACGGAATTCCCCCTGACAATATGCTTCCGCACCATAATGGATGATAGCAGGAACTCCAAATTCCACACTAATGATTCTTCAACGCTCCTATCACTCAGTGCTTAGTCAGGAGCGAGAGTTCATCGACTGTATCCACATACCGGACGATTCAAAAATAGTTGAACTGCTTTAACCAAATGAACGCACATTCAATACTGCAGTCAAAGAGGACGCACAAAAACGCGAAAAAATTCGGCCACAACGGAGGCAATGGTGAGTGATAGATTGGCAGACAATTGTCGGGTGTGGGCTCGAAACGGGAGCAAGTGAAGCGGCAGTGCGGTGCAGGGGGGGTCTCCACTCAGCTGACTCAGCCTCTGCTGTGGATCACATGATTTGAGTCACATGATTTGGATCACATAATTTGAATCACATGATTTGGATCACATGATTTGGATCACATGATTTGAATCACATGATTTGGATCACATGATTTGGATCACATGATTTGAATCACACGATTTGGATCACATGATTTGGATCACATGACTTGGATCACATGATTTGGATCACATGATTTGAATCACACGATTTGGATCACATGATTTGGATCACATGACTTGGATCACATGATTTGGATCACATGACTTGGATCACACGATTTGAATCACACGACTTGGATCACATGATTTGAATCACGGGTTCTGATAGCACATGGATAAAACTCGTTCTTCCAGGCTACATTCTCCCGCTAGAATCTTGAGGTTTTACAGATCCTATTCACAGGACATTGGCATTAACCAGCTAAAGGTGGGTTTATCTTCAGGTTGCAAATGTCTTCAGGCTTCAAACCTCCGCACACCTCAGGCAGTGAAACACAAAGTTAGCCCACTGATTTACAAAAATGTCAAGCAAAATGCAGAGCAGGAGGCCGCCAGAGGAGAGACGCGGATACAGTGAGAAGGTGCAGCAAATCTTCACTTATGCCGAAAGGGAAGCCATGTGCTCACTCAGCACTGGAGCGATGCAAAATGACAAGATTCGAAAGCGAAATGGCAAAATCAGCAACCGATTAACAGGCGAGTTAAAAATGGTTTTATAATATAAGATTGTCAAATGCTCGCGCAGCTCAACTGATTGAAGCAATAAAGCAATATGCAACTGACTAGAACAACAACCGTGAGGCGGCGGCTTCAAAGTGCCAATAAAAATTAAAGGAAACAACTGTCTGCTTTGGGAGTGAGGATTCAGAACGAACATCAGCAGATCTTTTTATATAGCAATAAACAAAATTGCGTAAACAAAGTCTTTAAAAAGATATTTGTAGTCCAATCTACAGCAAGATTATTCCAATCTACAGCAAGATTATTCCAATCTACAGCAAGATTATTCCAACCTACAGCAAGATTATTCCAATCTACAGCAAGATTATTCCAATCTATAGCAAGATTATTCCAACCTACAGCAAGATTATTCCAATCTACAGCAAGATTATTCCAATCTACAGCAAGATTATTCCAATCTATAGCAAGATTATTCCAACCTACAGCAAGATTATTCCAATCTACAGCAAGATTATTCCAATCTACAGCAAGATTATTCCAATCTACAGCAAGATTATTCCAACCTACGGCAAGATTATTCCAATCTACAGCAAGATTATTCCAATCTACAGCAAGATTATTCCAACCTACAGCAAGATTATTCCAATCTATAGCAAGATTATTCCAACCTACAGCAAGATTATTCCAATCTACAGCAAGATTATTCCAATCTATAGCAAGATTATTCCAACCTACAGCAAGATTATTCCAATCTACAGCAAGATTATTCCAATCTACAGCAAGATTATTCCAATCTACAGCAAGATTATTCCAATCTACAGCAAGATTATTCCAATCTACAGCAAGATTATTCCAATCTACAGCAAGATTATTCCAACCTACAGCAAGATTATTCCAATCTACAGCAAGATTATTCCAATCTATAGCAAGATTATTCCAACCTACAGCAAGATTATTCCAATCTACAGCAAGATTATTCCAATCTACAGGCAGATTCATGCAAAGATTTGGACGCCCTCGGCCCCTTTAGCCTCAGCTGCATGGCTGGGTGCCGCGGAATCTTCCGCGTGCTGCAGCCGCTGCCTGCCTCGCCGCTTCAGCTCAGCGAGACGCTCTCGACGCTGACGCTCCGCCAAGGCTGGCTGCTTCGCCGGCTGCTGCTGTCGCTGCTGCTGTCTGGGTGGAGCTCTGGACGGCTTTCGCTTCTGCAGCGGCTCCCGTGGCTGCTGCGGTGCCGGAGGCGAAGGCGGCGCTGGCGGCACCCGCCGGAACTGGCAGTCGCGGATCTGCCTGCACGTGGCCAGCATCCGCCCGATGTCCTGCAGCTGCAGGCAGCAGATGGCCCAGAAGCCGTTCAGGTCGCAGTACTGGGTGACCCCGTTGGCCATGTTGTCCTCGCAGAGGCCGCGGAACTGCGCGAGCTTCTCGGTGAGCAGCAGGCGGGCCTTGCCGGCCGACACCCGGAGAATCCCCGACACTGCAGTGACACAGGATCAGTGACTCACCTCCTCAGACAGGGAATCAGTGACTCACCTCCTCAGACAGGGCATCAGTGACTCACCTCCTCAGACAGGGAATCAGTGACTCACCTCCTCAGACAGGGGATCAGTGACTCACCTCCTCAGACAGGGGATCAGTGACTCACCTCCTCAGACAGGGAATCAGTGACTCACCTCCTCAGACAGGGAATCAGTGACTCACCTCCTCAGACAGGGAATCAGTGACTCACCTCCTCAGACAGGGAATCGGTGACTCACCTCCTCAGACAGGGAATCAGTGACTCACCTCCTCAGACAGGGAATCAGTGACTCACCTCCTCAGACAGGGAATTAGTGACTCACCCTCCTCAGACAGGCCCAGGGACTCACCCTCCTCAGACAGGCCCAGGGACTCACCCTCCTCAGACAGGCCCAAGGACTCACCCTCCTCAGACAGGCCCAGGGACTCACCCTCCTCAGACAGGCCCAGGGACTCACCCTCCTCAGACAGGCCCAGGGACTCACCCTCCTCAGACAGGCCCAGGGACTCACCCTCCTCAGACAGGCCCAGGGACTCACCCTCCTCAGACAGGCCCAGGGACTCACCCTCCTCAGACAGGCCCAAGGACTCACCCTCCTCAGACAGGCCCAGGGACTCACCCTCCTCAGACAGGCCCAGGGACTCACCCTCCTCAGACAGGCCCAAGGACTCATCATCCAGGCAGGCCTCAATCCAGTCGGTGTCGGCGCGGATCCGCTGCTCCTCCCGCTCGGCCAGCAGCAGGAAGTAGCGCCCGGCGCTGGACGCTCCGCCATCGGCGGCGGTGTCGTCGGAGGCGGCCCGGCGGCGGCCACTGACGATGAGGCCTCCAGGCAGAGGGAGCGGGTCATGCCGGCCGCCAGCACCTGGGCGCTGCGCAGGGCGGCGCTGATCATGATGAGCGAGGACCGCTCCGTCGGCGATGTGGCTGCCGCGGTCGCCCCAGTGGAGTCTCGGCTGGCCGCCGCGCCGGCCACCGACGCCTTTGCCGCCGCAGCAGCCTTTAATGAACGGACAGCCTCGGCACTGGCGTCAGAGCGGCTTCTGGCCTGAGAGACGGCAGTGGAGGTGGAGAAGAAGATTGCCTTCAGATTGCACACCATCAGGTTGCACACCATCAGGTTGCACACCATCAGGTTGCACATCATCAGGTTGCACACCATCAGGTTGCACACCATCAGGTTGCACATCATCAGGGTGCACATCATCAGGTTGCACACCATCAGGTTGCACACCATCAGGTTGCACACCATCAGGTTGCACACCATCAGGTTGCACATCATCAGGTTGCACACCATCAGGTTGCACATCATCAGGTTGCACACCATCAGGTTGCACATCATCAGGTTGCACACCATCAGGTTGCACATCATCAGGTTGCACACCATCAGGTTGCACATCATCAGGGTGCACACCATCAGGTTGCACACCATCAGGTTGCACACCATCAGGAATTTTCTTCAATATAATTATTTTTATGATACTTCGCTCCTATGTATCATACCATATCTGCATGGTAACTATTCGAGTTTGAGTAGCCCTAGCCCATAGCCGCTCGAATCCGCACACCAACCTTCCTAGCGGCCAGCGATCGCTTCTGGCCGTTGAGTTTCCTGGCGGCGTTGGCGCCGCCGCTCCTGAGCGCAACCGGGGCGCCGGCCTCTTCGGCGTCGGCAGTCGCGCTGGGGCTGGCGATGCCGTCGGAGTCTTCGGCGGGACCCGTTGGCTGGGCGGCAACTGGGGAGCTGGCGGCTGCTGCGGAGTTTGGGGCATGGAAGGGTGCTCTGGATTGGCTGCGGCGGCATAAACTACTGTGAGTAGCCACCGAATTTCACACTGTAAAAAGCATTGAAAGTCGAATTATCCTCTTTACAGACAATGCGTACCAGATCTGATACACATACAAGGGTCCAAAATCTCACCCCATGAGATAGGGGATTCTAAACTCTCACCCTGTGAGATAGGGGATTCTAAACTCTCACCCCGTAGGATAGGAGATTCTAAAATCTCTCTCCAGGAGATATGAGATTCTAAACTCTCACCCCACGAGATAGGAGATTCTAAACTCTCACCCCGTGAGATAGGAGATTCTAAACTCTCACCCCACGAGATAGGAGATTCTAAACTCTTACCCCACGAGATAGGAGATTCTAAACTCTCACCCCATGAGATAGGAGATTCTTAACTCTCACCCCACGAGATAGGAGATTCTAAACTCTCACCCCACGAGATAGGAGATTCTAAACTCTCACCCCGTGAGATAGGAGATTCTAAACTCCCACCCCGCGAGATAGGAGATTCTAAACTCTCACCCGTGAGATAGGAGATTCTAAACTCTCACCCCGTGGGATAGGAGATTCTAAACTCTCACCCGTGAAATAGGAGATTCTAAACCCTCACCCCTCACATAGGATAGACCAGAATTCTCGAACTACGGAACCCCAAAACCCAGCTTCATTCTCCACCTGGCTCAGCCGCTGGGAGCAGCTCTGGCGCTGGCGCAGCTGCGGACGTCGAGACGGCGCTGGCGCTCGAGTTGGGCGCCGCGGCCGTGACAGAGGCGCCAGAAAAACCGGCCAGGCGTTTCGGCAAGCTGCTCTCGGCGAAGGTCACCACTTGAGAGCTCGGCGGTGGCGCACGAGTGCCAAGGCGGTTGCCGGCTTCGCCTCCAGCGCCGAGGTCGGGATGGTCAGGCCTGGCTGCTGGGATCTCTGCTGCAGCTGGAGGGTTGAAGATTGGCGGCAAAGACTCCGTGTGATGATGGGACTTCCAGACTGAAATTTTCAAATTCACTGACAACAGCAGTACCAACACAGACTGAAATTTTCAAATTCACTGACAACAGCAGTAGCAACACAGACTGAAATTTCAAATTCACTGACAACAGCAGTAGCAACACAGACTGAAATTTCAAATTCACTGACAACAGCAGTACCAACACAGACTGAAAATTTCAAATTCACTGACAACAGCAGTACCAACACAGACTGAAATTTTCAAATTCACTGACAACAGCAGTAGCAACACAGACTGAAATTTCAAATTCACTGACAACAGCAGTACCAACACAGACTGAAAATTTCAAATTCACTGACAACAGCAGTACCAACACAGACTGAAATTTTCAAATTCACTGACAACAGCAGTACCAACACAGACTGAAATTTCAAATTCACTGACAACAGCAGTACCAACACAGACTGAAATTTTCAAATTCACTGACAACAGCAGTACCAACACAGACTGAAATTTTCAAATTCACTGACAACAGCAGTAGCAACACAGACTGAAAAGTGCTCTGACACTGCCCGCCTACTCAATACAAATCTCAGGTCCCAGATGGAGCAAACAAGCAGGATTCCCTCACCGGGCTGCTGCGCCTCCAGCAGCTGAGGCTCGCCAATGTCGAACCGCCGCCGGCGCTTCGTCCGCCGCGGCAGCCGATTGAGAAACTTGCGAATGGCGGCCAGCGGTGCGGCTGCCGACGAGCTCGGAGCCGCCGGGGCTTCTACCGGGGCTTCCGCCGCCGTTGCCGCCGGGGTCTCTTCGGCACCGTCGAAGTCGGCCTTAGCCGGCGGCTGCTGCGAGCCGGCGGCGGCGGAGCGGGTCTTCATGCGGGCCAGCCGGCCCAGCAGGGACCGCGGCTTCTTGGCGGCGGTGGCAGCGGCTGGCGGTGGGACGGCGGCCGCCGGCTCGGCGGGGCAGTTGGCAGGGTTGGGGCGGACACCGTCGGGACTGCCCCGTCAAAGTCCTGCAGCTTCACTTTGAAGGCCTTGGGCGTGGCCAGGCTGTCGATGGTCCGCTTGGCCGTGCCGGTGGACAGGTCCGAGTGCAGCGACGTAGTCATGAGGGTGGAGGTTTCCATGGTAACGGGATGTGGCGGATTGAAAATCGCTTCGATGGACAGCGGCGGGTGCGGCGGCGAGCGAACCGACTCGTTGGACACCTATTTCAAGGTCGGTGTAGAAAAGTAAAAATACACTAACCAATTCAATATTTTGGTCTACTATTAGTAGTTTACGATTTCTGACAGCAAAATCTAGCGCATCGATTAGCAATAATAGCAGCGCTAGACCTGCAGCGTACGCGCAGATTAACCTAGAATAGGGAGCAACTGTTCCACTGCAATCAGGCCGCACCTGACACACCTGAAACTTGGCGTGCCGAGGAGTGTCAGGTGTCTCAGCAGCAGCGTGCGAGGCCAAGGCGGGCGGCGCACAATCGATTAGGGGAGCGCGTGGGGGAGCCTTCTTGGAAAGGGGATTTTTCACCCACTTTCTCTTTCCCAACTGATCACGGCAAGACACAGAAGCGGAAATCAACACACCTTAAATTGACCCCTGAGTCGCCCACTAAGCAGAACCGCGAGGGAACAGAATTCGCCTTTCTAAGTTGAAGTAATACAGCGTTTGGAGTAGTTCAAGCCCTATTTTACGAGCAGCGAATGATAGGAGCGATGCTTGAGAATGGTTCAGGGGTGACTCTTGAGAAAGGTTTAGGGGTGAATCTTGAGAAAGGTTCAGGGGTGACTCTTGAGAATGGTTCAGGGGTGACTCTTGAGAATGGTTCAGGGGTGACTCTTGAGAATGGTTCAGGGGTGACTCTTGAGAATGGTTTAGGGGTGACTCTTGAGAATGGGCGATGCTTGAGAATGGTTTAGGGGTGACTCTTGAGAATGGTTCAGGGGTGACTCTTGAGAATGGTTCAGGGGTGACTCTTGAGAATGGTTCAGGGGTGACTCTTGAGAATGGTTCAGGGGCGACTCTTGAGAATGGTTTAGGGGTGACTCTTGAGAATGGTTCAGGGGCGACTCTTGAGAATGGTTCAGGGGTGACTCTTGAGAATGGTTTAGGGGTGACTCTTGAGAATGGTTCAGGGGTGACTCTTGAGAATGGTTCAGGGGTGACTCTTGAGAATGGTTTAGGGGCGACTCTTGAGAATGGTTTAGGGGTGACTCTTGAGAATGGTTCAGGGGTGACTCTTGAGAATGGTTTAGGGGTGACTCTTGAGAATGGTTTAGGGGTGACTCTTGAGAATGGGCGATGCTTGAGAATGGTTCAGTGGTGACTCTTGAGAATGGTTTAGGGGTGACTCTTGAGAATGGTTCAGGGGTGACTCTTGAGAATGGTTCAGGGGTGACTCTTGAGAATGTTTCAGGGGTGACTCTTGAGAATGGGCGATGCTTGAGAATGGTTTAGGGGTGACTCTTGAGAATGGGCGATGCTTGAGAATGGTTTAGGGGTGACTCTTGAGAATGGGCGATGCTTGAGAATGGTTTAGGGGTGACTCTTGAGAATGGTTTAGGGGTGACTCTTGAGAATGGTTCAGGGGTGACTCTTGAGAATGGTTCAGGGGTGACTCTTGAGAATGGTTCAGGGGTGACTCTTGAGAATGGTTTAGGGGTGACTCTTGAGAATGGTTCAGGGGTGACTCTTGAGAATGGTTCAGGGGTGACTCTTGAGAATGGTTTAGGGGTGACTCTTGAGAATGGTTTAGGGGTGACTCTTGAGAATGGTTCAGGGGTGACTCTTGAGAATGGTTTAGGGGTGACTCTTGAGAATGGTTCAGGGGTGACTCTTGAGAATGGTTCAGGGGCGACTCTTGAGAATGGTTTAGGGGTGACTCTTGAGAATGGTTTAGGGGTGACTCTTGAGAATGGTTTAGGGGTGACTCTTGAGAATGGGCGATGCTTGAGAATGGTTTAGGGGCGACTCTTGAGAATGGTTTAGGGGCGACTCTTGAGAATGGTTCAGGGGTGACTCTTGAGAATGGTTTAGGGGTGACTCTTGAGAATGGGCGATGCTTGAGAATGGTTTAGGGGCGACTCTTGAGAATGGTTTAGGGGTGACTCTTGAGAATGGTTCAGGGGCGACTCTTGAGAATGGTTCAGGGGTGACTCTTGAGAATGGTTTAGGGGTGACTCTTGAGAATGGGCGATGCTTGAGAATGGTTTAGGGGTGACTCTTGAGAATGGGCGATGCTTGAGAATGGTTTAGGGGTGACTCTTGAGAATGGTTTAGGGGCGACTCTTGAGAATGGTTTAGGGGTGACTCTTGAGAATGGTTCAGGGGTGACTCTTGAGAATGGTTCAGGGGTGACTCTTGAGAATGGTTCAGGGGTGACTCTTGAGAATGGTTCAGGGGTGACTCTTGAGAATGGTTCAGGGGTGACTCTTGAGAAAGGTTTAGGGGTGACTTTGAGAATGTTTCAGGGGTGACTCTTGAGAATGGGCGATGCTTGAGAATGGTTTAGGGGCGACTCTTGAGAATGGTTCAGGGGTGACTCTTGAGAATGGTTTAGGGGTGACTCTTGAGAATGGGCGATGCTTGAGAATGGTTTAGGGGCGACTCTTGAGAATGGTTTAGGGGCGACTCTTGAGAATGGTTCAGGGGCGACTCTAGAGAATGGTTTAGGGGTGACTCTTGAGAATGGTTTAGGGGTGACTCTTGAGAATGGGCGATGCTTGAGAATGGTTTAGGGGCGACTCTTGAGAATGGTTCAGGGGTGACTCTTGAGAATGGTTCAGGGGCGACTCTTGAGAATGGTTCAGGGGTGACTCTTGAGAATGGTTTAGGGGTGACTCTTGAGAATGGGCGATGCTTGAGAATGGTTTAGGGGCGACTCTTGAGAATGGTTTAGGGGTGACTCTTGAGAATGGTTCAGGGGCGACTCTTGAGAATGGTTCAGGGGTGACTCTTGAGAATGGTTCAGGGGTGACTCTTGAGAATGGTTTAGGGGTGACTCTTGAGAATGGTTCAGGGGTGACTCTTGAGAATGGTTCAGGGGTGACTCTTGAGAATGGGCGATGCTTGAGAATGATTTAGGGGCGACTCTTGAGAATGGTTTAGGGGCGACTCTTGAGAATGGTTCAGGGGCGACTCTTGAGAATGGTTTAGGGGTGACTCTTGAGAATGGTTCAGGGGCGACTCTTGAGAATGGTTCAGGGGTGACTCTTGAGAATGGGCGATGCTTGAGAATGGTTTAGGGGTGACTCTTGAGAATGGTTTAGGGGTGACTCTTGAGAATGGTTTAGGGGTGACTCTTGAGAATGGGCGATGCTTGAGAATGGTTTAGGGGTGACTCTTGAGAATGGGCGATGCTTGAGAATGGTTTAGGGGTGACTCTTGAGAATGGTTTAGGGGCGACTCTTGAGAATGGTTCAGGGGTGACTCTTGAGAATGGTTTAGGGGTGACTCTTGAGAAAGGTTTAGGGAAAGGTTTTAGAGGCGATGCTTGAGAATGGTTTAGAGGCGATGCTTGAGAATAATCAAATAGTCGAAGCAATTTTTGCGAATGCTTTGAGGTGGCTTGTGAGTGGTTAGCTTGCTGCTCAAGCAAAGGTGAGCCTTGCAAACTATACTGCCAATTAGGGCTTATGGAATTGAAGGACTTATTGAGTCACCTGGCACTTGAGCAGGTAGGCCCGGTCCCTCTCAAGCTCCGCCTGTCTGGCAGCCATGAGGCTCCGCAGCCGGGAGTTCAGGCTCTCAAAGTGGGCCAGGCGGGAGGCGGTCTGTCCAGAAAAAGCTACATCACCCAGCGTAGTTGCCATGGCAACTGCTGAGGGAGGTGGCAGCGACCGAGTCATGATGGAGTCGGCGCAAGTCGGGCTGCTGAACGCAAAGCCCTGAGGCTGTTGCTTCTGCTGCTGGCGCCTGAGGCTGCCCCGGCTGTCGAGAAAGGAGACTGGCGCCTCGGTTGGCACGAAGCGCGTGGGGCGGGGCTGCGCGTAGCGGGTGATTCGGTCCAGCGACCGGCTCTGCATTCTCGGCTGGGGCTGCGGCGGCTGGTGGTTGGTGTGCAGAAATTCGTCCAGGCGGGAGGCTCGGCCGTTCACAGCGGGGGATCGCAGCAGCGACTGGAGAGTCTCAGCTGCGGCAGCTCCGCCGCTTGAGCCTGCCGGATGCTGAGGTGGCGTTGATGACGAGAAGGTCTAATGACAGTTTTATTATATACAGAACAAACTTCTGAATTAATGTAGGCTTTATCGTAGATAATTCCGCACTTGTAAATCTTAGAGTTTAGCTTTATATGGGTAGCATATGGTTAAAATGTGCCCAAATATTAATAAGTCAAAAAGCATTTACTGATATAATTAAGCATTACACATGATGATATAGCTTTTGCTATTGGGTTAGCCAAGCTCTAGTCTGCAATCTAGATATGGCACACTAAAACATTTTGCCTAGCCCCCTAATAACAGAAAAAACTTATTAGGGCCGGAGTATCAACTTGGAAGTATGTTGAAACTTATAATATTTGTTTGCATTAGTATATTATTTTTTATGCTGTGAACAGTTGTTAATTCAAAAATCAAAACTGAAATCTTAATTTCTTTTCCCACGTCGAATCATAATTTAGCCATGACATATGCAAACAAACTTTTTACCCTCAATGAAAAAACTTTTTCAATGATTTGAATGATTTGAAAATTCCTGACATAAAAAACTTTTGTACTATCAGCAATACATGAAGAAAATTTTGCAACATGGCTATAATAGCAACAAAATATCAATAATTAAAATGTGCTAGGCTTTAAAACAAGTAGAAAGTGGATTATTTTTTGTCACATTGCTTCACAAAACACTTATGCCAAGTTTAAATTATTTCAGTTATCAAAATGCCAATGTAAAAGTACTAAGGTTGCTAAGAAATTTTTAATCAACTTTTATTCTTTCAATTATTTATTAGGAAAATCAATACTATGCAAATCATTTCTTTGCAAATTCAGTAAAAAATAATAATAACATATTAACATTAAGATTAACATTCTTAATAAATGTATGATAATATAAATTTATTAAGAATACTGAGATTTTATGGAAATTTTTACATTTTTGAAATGAATACATTAAAAGCAAGATGCTCAATACTTTCGAAAAAAACTTGGATAAGATCTTTGATTTAGTAAAACCAAATAGCCTAAGTTAATAAACATATATTAAACCCTTAATAGAAATAAGCTAAAACTTCCTTCTCGTATTTTTCATCACATAATATTGAGCTTATACTCAGCATAAAACAATTTCATTGATAACTAATACAGTGATACTTCTTCCTTGAGCTAATACTAATAGGATGCATCATTTCTTGTAATTTCAAGTCAATGCAAATTTCCGCAATTTCTAATGTTTTCGTGTCAAGCATAAAAACAAATACAGTCATGCTAAATCAGTAGTTTTTTGCCACCAATAGTTACTTTTCCTGAAAAAAATGAATGCGTTTCTTTAAGTAGTCGAAACTGTTTAATTAAGTTATCCGAAAAAAGTGTTATTGTCGTCGTCAAATTTCACCATATAGTAAAAAATTATATTATATTTTAACAACAAGCTGTAAGACGCGCGCATTAACTCGTGTTGTGCGCTCCTTTTCTGTAGACCTAATCGGTTCCTAACGTTGTAGGCTGCGGAAAAAGTTATAGCTTGTTTTTATGTTTTTAGTCATAGTTTAGCTTTTCGGCAGACTTTGAACTAACTATTGCTAGGCTAGGCCTATCAACTGATATTACGGTATTTACTATATTTTATATTTATTGTAATTATAATCTGTTAAGAAGCACTTGCGTTTTACTGTTAGGCCTAGGCCCTAGCCCTAGCCTAGTTCCAGTTAAACAGCTTAATTCCTCAATATGCTTTAAATTTTGATAGCTCTTTCACAATTCATTATACAAACTTGTACAACTAAGGGCGTAAGGCCTAGCTAATCTACCTTTACTGTAACTGTGACTATGTTAACAATTAGGCCTATATTATAATAGTGGACTTAGTGCAATACATTATTAGGCTTCGCTTTGGCATTATATTTACATTTCATTTGAAATCAAACTACAGATTCTATACAAGGATACAAGTTTCAAATTTAATATAGTGACAAAAAATTGTATACAGTAAACTTAAAACAAAAATCAAATATGATACATAGCATCTTTCTTATCAACAATTCTGGGTAAGTTTAAAATTGTTTGTTTTTATATATTGCTTTTATTTAATGGTTTACAAAAGCTAAAGAAAAAAGTTAATGAATAATATTCTTTTAGCAGGTCTATAAGTCAACATAAAGTATATACAGTGTTGGGCAAGTTACTCAAAAAAAGTAACTTGCGTTACTGTAACTTAAGTTACCACTTTTTAAAAAGTAACTTACGTTAGCCTAGTAACTTTGAACAAAAACCCGGTAACTTTTAAGTTACTTCCGTTACTTACTTCCGTTACCTATGTTATTAACAAAATTTTCTGCTTTTTTTAACATTGCAAATGTGATGGAACAGCACAAATGATCGCGAAAGCCAGGAGGAAGAGTACAACAACATTAATTTCAGTAACTGTATTAAATTTTAATCACTTTAGGCCCTTTCCGTAAAAAGAAGAGAAGCTGAAGGTCAGAAACGTTAAAGGCAAAACGCAATTTAATTTTTAATAACATTATAAGTTATAATACACAAGGACAACTTAACGTAACTTCAGTTGTCCTTGATAATACATCACTCGTAATAAGTACCTGGCTTTATACTCCACTCTACAGTCTGCTTTACTAGTCTTTTTATTTATTTTCAATTATTATCATTAATATTAAATTATTGTGCAGTGCAGTGCAGTGCCAGTGGACTTTAGTGGTGTAGCCAGGGAGGCCGCCTTAACAATCGTTGGGGCGGCAACTTCACCCCACCTGCAAGACACCCCACCTGGGGGGGTGGGGTTGGGCGTGGCGGGTACCAAAAACCATGAGGCGATTGAGTGCCTGCGGCGCTTAAATGAGTGCCTGCGGCGCTTAAATGAGTGCCTGCGGCGCTTAAATGAGTGCTTGCGGCGCTAAAATGAGTGCCTGCGGCGCTAAAAGTGGCAATGGCATGAGGCATGGCCAGCCAGGCCAACCCGCCCCCCCCCCAATTAAAATTCCTGCATGGCTACGTCGATCACTGAGTGGATTTGTGGAGACTACAGATGAATTTCTTTCTTTGGTTGTTTGTTTCTAAGAACTAAACAAAATATTTTTATTAACTTAAAAACGAAAAGCAAAAATATTTTACCGAAAATAACAAAGTAAAAACATGTTTCAAGTATTTCTTTATTAATTACAGCGTAATACCGTATGATATTATTCACTTAGTTTTGAATTTAGGAATGAAAAATGCTAAAAATGTGACAACTGGCGTAATAGCTAAGCATATCAGTTTTAAATTTAAATATTGCGATTGTTGCAAAGTAACTGTAACGGACTTCCGAAATTTGAGTAACTTACCGTTACTCCGTTACCAAAATAGGAAAGTAACTTGCGTAAGGAACGCTTTACGAAAAAGTAACTTGCGTTACCATTTACAAGTTACTCGGTAACGGAAGTGCCCAACACTGAGTATATATATAAAAATAGTATAGCTTTAATTGATTTAGTAATAGAGTAAATATTCTTATTAGTTATGCCTAGTATTAGTAGCAATTAATTATCAGTCCCTTAAGTCCACATTATACTACTATAGTCTATAAAACTTGTCTATAAATTATAATATAATAGTATAATCTTACTATATCAGCTTAAGCTAGAAGTAGTTATTTTAAATATTAATTTTTTAAGCTTCTTTTCTGTCAAATTGATTTTACACTTAAGCATAGGCCTTTTAAAATCAAAATTTAGGTTGTTAGGTTGTTTTTGTAATATCTTTGTAATAGCTTTGTATCTGCTTCCAATAAAAAGCTATCACTACATAAAAGTGAAAAAGTGATGAAAAGTTTCTATCTCACTAGTGCATTTCTCCATGAAAATCAGCCTTAAATAAATTTTCCAAGATATGAAGTATCTCATCTTTCTTCTTCTAGTGGTCCTTGAATATAACACAGATGAAACTAGCCTTCTTGGACCTCATCACTTAATGAGCCATAACTCAGCAATGGAATGACCTAGAGAAGCTATTCAACACTCAGCTGAAGTATTGAATGCTGCTCTTTAAGCTGAATTTTAATTTGATCCATTTCAATGTGGTGGAAAGAAGTTATGCACAAACAATCACTATGCCAGCAAACAGCCCTTTTATTATAAAATGAACCCTAATTATTCCTGATAATTTGTTGTTTCTTAACTTTTAGAGACATTTTCCTTGAGAAGCACTACAAAAGTGTCATCCCAAAGACTGTCTGCGACTATTTCTTTGATGAAGTTGCCAAGGTAAATTATTTTTGCTTGATTGTTTAATGCTATCAATATAATGTCCCACATACTGCTGCTAATGACTGCCACACCTGCAGGCATCATCGCCAGAGAATGTGCAGCCAGTTATCCAGACTCCCAACCACATCATCATCAGTGTCTACCGCGCCCAGATTCACTTTGTTGCCGTGTGCCGCAGTGAGGTGCCACCCCTGTTTGTCATCGAATTCCTGCACCGCGTCGCCGACATTGTCAAGGATTACTTTGAGGACGTCACGGAGACCATCATCAAGGATAATGTGGTGCTTGTGTACGAGGTGAGTTTGAGGAAATCGAAATGGAACTTGTTACTGCTTACTCTGGTGACTGCTACTGGTCATTTTTATGCTGCTCAATGCCATTGACTAAGCTACACTGGGTCGGCCCGGTCATTAATTATAATGATTGTCGTTATTGTTCTGCTGTCTCTGGTCATTGTGTATTTTTGTGTCCGGTAATTATGGATGTTGTCTGTTCATTACGTATATTCTGTGTGGTCATTATGGATGCTGTGTCTGGTAACTATGTATGATGGTCTGGTCATTATGAATGCTGCGTCAGTGCGTCTGGTCATTGTGTATGATGTGTTTGGTCATTATGGATGTTGTGTCTGGTAATTATGGATGCTGTGTGGTAATTATGTATGCTGTGTCTGGTAACTATGTATGATGTGTCTGGTCATTATGGATGCTGTGTCTGGTAACTATGTATGATGTGTCTGGTCATTATGGATGCTGCGTCTGGTCATTATGTATGCTGTGTCTGGTCATTATGGATGCTGTGTCTGGTCATTACGGATGCTGTGTCTGGTCATTGTCCCTGGTATGCTGCAGACTCACTGCAGCTCGCGCCACATTTCACTCTCGACAATTGATTCCGGCACCACCCCCAGCTGCTAGACGAGATGCTGGACAACGGGTTCCCCCTGGCCACGGAGCCCAACATCCTCAAGGAGCTGATCCGGCCGCCCACCCTGTTCCGCACGATCACGGACGCCATGAGCGGCAAGAACACGAACGTGTCCGCCAGCCTGCCCACCGGCCAGCTGTCCAACATCCCCTGGCGCCGCATCGGGGTCCGCTACGCCAACAACGAGGCCTACTTTGACGTGATCGAGGAGCTGGACGCCATCGTGGACCGGTCTGGCAACGTGGTCATGTCCGACGTGGCCGGCCGCATCGACTGCCTCATCAAGCTGTCCGGCATGCCCGACCTCACCCTGACCTTCGTCAACTCCCGCCTGCTGGAGGACGTCAGCCTGCATCCATGCATTCGATTTCGCAGATTTGACAACGACCGGGCGCTGAGCTTCATCCCGCCTGATGGCAGCTTCCGGCTGATGTCCTACCGGGCTGGGGGCGGCGGCGGCGGCCACGGACAGATGATCCCGCTGACCCTGCGGCACACCATCCAGTTCAGGGAGGCGGCCAGCCGCTTGGAGATCAGCCTATCACCGAGGCCCGTCTCTGGCAAGGTGGGTCTTTGTCCAAGTGTCTTCAACCAGCTTGTACTGGTATTTGTAATCGTATAACTTAACGAGCAATAACCGTCTCCAGCTTGTTTCTAAGTTTCTATTTTGGGCTCGGTCCTCACGAAACACTGTATAGAAAAAACTGCCAGCTCGATAACTTTATATACGACTACAACTACTATTTACAGCACTTTCGGGATACTCTACTTGTAGTAACAATAGCAAACTATTATAAATAGAAGTATATAAGGAAAATATGTTAACAGTAACGAAAAAGAAAATATATTGAACACTTTTGATAAAAAAACTATTAATTAATTATTAACGCAGGTAGTAGACGAAGTTGCGGTTCAGGTGACCTTTCCCCGGTCTGTCACCAACGTGAGCTTGACGCCCAGCGTCGGCAAGTACACCTTTGACTCGGCCAGCCGCACTCTCACCTGGAATGTGGGCAAACTGGAGCCCCAGAAATTCCCCAGCATTAAGGGACCGGTGAGCACAGGGAGAAGTTCGTATTTGGATTTTTCCTCGTAGTTATGTTTCGCAGCCCCATAACTCACCAGAGTCTGTATTTCAACAGATCATTCTGCAAACCGGAGCCCCTGTGCCGGACTGTAATCCCACCATCCTGGTGAACTTCTCCATCTCAGGCTGGACAGTGTCCGGCCTCAGAGTCAACCGGCTGGATCTCATGGGAGAGGTGAGACGCGTTTGCTCATCCTCAGTTTCCGTCTGCGATTGTTAGTTCACCCTAAACCATAGCGTGTTCATTGTGTACCTCACCTCACTCACCTCATTGGTCAGCCTATTGTGTGCACTGCCTGTCTGACCCCAAGCTCTTATTTGATTGGCTGACAAGCTGTAACCACACGTGGCCTCTTATTGATTAGCCGTTGCCTCCGACTAACCTCCACTTGCCTCCGATATGTGCCCCGTGTTCTCTCATTGGCTGGTTTTTTCTGTTTTAGAAAAAAAGGCACTACTTCAGAAAAATATCATGGCAATCTGAAAATCTTTTTCTTCCTTGTTTTTTCCCCTCATTGGTGTTGGTTTTTTACGCAGTAAAATTGAGATTTGTTGAGTCGAATCGAATCGAATGTACTCGTACTTTTGACTTTTAATCGCCTAGACATTTCTCGGACTTCTTGAACTTTAGGTCAATATAAAATAGTTGCAGTTTCGATATAGGACCGGTGGGGGGTCCTAGGGCGAAGTTGCAATGAAGCGAAGCTTAAATTGAAAATTCAGCAAGTTATCAAATACCTATAGAATTATAATCCCATCAAAACTAGTTGATATCAGCAGCTGTAGTTACCTTCAAAATGGAGACAACGCAGATTAGTAGAAATGAGTATAGGTAAACAAGTTAAAGTACAAGTAAAGAATGTGTACGTCTAGTAGTCACAACGATAAAAGAACGACAGCGAATCAAAAAGTGGTAGGTGAGGGGCAGGTGGCGAACCGTAGGTCAACATTTTTAAAAAACACTAAACTGACGTGACACTGTCGCTGCGCTATAACAAATTATGTCAATAAAGCTTAGAATAGACACTCTATCGGAAGTAATATTCGAATCCTCTAGATTATGTTTTAGAATAAATTCATCAAAATTTGGAAAATATATACGTTTGAAAGTTGATTCTAAAAAAAGTTCAATACTAAAACATACAATTCTCTAAAACTGTTTGTATCAAATTGTAACACACCGGAAAATCGGAAGTATTTTACGTACCTAAAGTTCAAGAAGTCCCATTTTCGAGGCCTTCCTATAAATCGTTTTAAACACTTAGAATTAATCTTTATATTGCCGCTATCCTCCCTGGTCCTTCCCTCCGCTCGTCCTGCTCTCTGCTGCTGGCGGTGTTTGGGCGCAGCATTTTTCAGCGCATGCTTCTGGCATTTCTGCTTTTAAATTGCTGCAGACTGCGGTTTTGTTAGGCAATTGAGCGACATCCAGAGGTTTCTCATCTCACCGTCTGCCTGCTCCACCGCCTCATTGCAGAAGTACAAGCCATTCAAAGGCGTCAAATACGTGACCAGGGCTGGAAAACTCGAGTTCAGGACCTGAGCCAGCGGTATTCGGGCCAGCCTGATTTCTCTGAACTGCATGCGGTAGATGGAGATCATCAGATACTTTCACAATTTATCAGATACTCGTATCTTCTAGTGCTATATTTATCATGTAGCGATTCGCCAATCAAAGGTTAATCATTTCGCTTTGTAAATCTGTGCGTACAGGCATTAAGGTTTTAACTTTACTGCATCGGCATTCCATGAGCAAAGATATCCTTTGTGTCATCAAGCCTGTTTCCTTTTGCGAGTTTCGATCATTATGCTAATGCTGTGTTCTGAAAGTAAGAAAATGGAACCATTTCCTGGAAATTGCAGGTCATGTCAAGAAGCAATTATGACGTATCTAATAATTCTAATTGTTTGTGCTATGATTTGCCAACTATCTAAAGCTTCCATGTTGTCCCTAATCGGCAGTTTATGTCTGATTTCAGTATCATGAGATTTTTCATTACTAACTTTTATTTCAATTTGATTTCAAAGGTTTCCTGAGTTTAAAATAGCTCGTATGCTACGCTCGTATGGTACATTTTCGCAATTAGGCATGCAAATCATACTGAATAATAACTAAATACACAAACACGACGCAGTTTTTGATTATGCGAAATCACACGAATTCTCTATTGTTATGCGGTGAGTTGATTAAAATAATTTAAGTTTTTGTTGCTTTATTGGTTGGCTAACGGGTTTATATTTTTGCGATAGTTAGCTCGTATGCCGTTTGGCATAATAATTTCAGGTGTTTGTTGTTTATCTTTATGTTCATAGCCTTTTTTCAAAATGTCGAAGATTCGCTTCTCTACCCAACCGGAAAAAATTGTGCAAAACAAAGCAAAACATTTACATGTAACTGCAAAGCTTCAGTTCACGGCCAGCTGTAAAATGGGTACTATAGCTTAGCTGGGGTATTGTGTGTGTGTGTGTGTGTGAGTGTGTGTGTGTGTGTGTGTGGCAAAATCCTCTTTCAGTCCTTGAACTTTATAGCCGTATGCAGCCTTCAGCTAGATGCACCGCGTAATATCTGTGGCTGTTGGTTGTATTCAACAAAACATGTACATCTGCTCATATAGTGCAGGTGTAATCTAATTATTACGATCTTGAGTACTGTCGATTTATGAAATTTGTCATATTTACGCACAATGAATAAACCCAGTCAAGTAAGGAAAGCCCGCAGCCTTCTACATGTAGGACTTCCTAGTTCTGGTCTAAAGTTTAGTGAACCGGAGCGGTTATCATGCATGTATAGCGCAACTCATTAAAGCTCAGGGCTGGTTATTACGAAAAAAAGTTTTATTCTAACTGAAAAGTTCGAGTAGTCGCATCTCCATCTCCATCTATGACTATACTTATATAGGCTCGTTCACCGCGTCAACAAACCAATAAACAAACGACTGACAAAGCAAACCTGTGGTCCCCTCACACAGAAATTGATATTTGTTCGCTCTGTAAATAGTCTGTAATATCAGTATTTAATAACAATAAATTTATTAAAATATAATCAGCATTCAATAAACTGCAATACAGATATCAGCCATGAGTTAAACTAACTACTCATTAATTAAAAATTTTACTGAATCAACAACTTACTACAAAATTAAACGCTATTATATAGTTAAAACTAAAGAGAAAACGAAAAAAAGTAGACGCGTTTGCTAAAAAAATACTTTTATTCAGATAAATTCTGAATGAAAAAAATTACCATAAAATAGCTTCCATTGCTAGAACTTTTACTTTATCAATATTTACTTTGCACAAATTTAGGTTAGTTTATTGTGTGAATTTGCGTGCTCAGAATTTGCATTTTGCTTTAATATTGACAATGTATAGGTTGTCAGCTTACTCAGCTATCTGTGTATATAATAGTTGGCCTATAATGTGCTAAATTAGTAAGCCTTTCCAATTACAGCTACATTTTTAAGCTACATATATAAATTTATATACATAATACATGTACTAGTAACAAGGCCTATAGTATGTATTAGAGACTTACTTTGTGGGTAAATTGAGTGTCACAATACCATACCTTCTACCTTGTAAGTGAGTTCTAGGGCCTACTTCTAAATCAAAGTATTTTTACATTAGTATATAGGCAGGCACCAGACATGTTGCCACTGGGGGGACTGGGACAGGGGGGGGGGACATTGGACATGCCAATTCTTTTTTTAAGTGTTTGCAGTACTAAAATGAGTGCCTGTGGTGCTAAAATGAGCGCCTGTGATGTTAAAAAGAATGCCTGTGGCACAGTGGCACCAGGAGTGCCTATGGTGCCAAAATAAATGCTTGCAGCACTAAAATAAGTGCCTACAGTGCTAAAAGGAATGTTTGCTATGCTAAAAAATGCCTGTGGTACCAAAATGAGCACTGACAGCATGATTAACAAAATAATAGGATCTTAGTCATTCAGTCATGTATATGTTGAATTCTTAGTTTTATCCCTAGTGATATAGGGCTAGGGCTAGGCCCTAATTTCTATCTCTTGGAATAATTCTATCAATGCCACTAACATTTTAACAGTGCTAATTGCTCTCACTAATAACTGCCCTAGAAATGTCACCTATGTTCTCCTATTGATAGGTAATAATGTACTTTTGCATGTACTTTTACTTATTTTTACTGGTAGCATATCTACTTGTCTATTTTCTTTTGTACTGATAGCATATATGTATCAATTGGTAGCATTTGTATATGTATATGTATTGTAGGCCCTACTCTTGGCCTGAGCAGTCTTCTGGCACTTTATGTTCCAACTATTTACTTCTATAAAAATTTTCTCCTAGTCCTAGATTAGAAGGTCACAGCCTTTATGCAATTTTCTGCTCTGAAGCAATTCTTTTACCCTAAGGCAATTTCCTTGCCCTAAGGTAATTCTTGCTTCCAATGGATTTTTGATACTCTAAAGGAAATGACTAAGTCTTTCAAACACTGCAAATAGCAATTTAATAAGACTAAACTTATTGTATTTGCAAGACTTGTGAAAGAAAATGTAATAGACAAAATTGTCTAAGCTCCAAGTTGCTTGGGTTGCTCAAGAGTTGCTCTTCTTGGCCCCTCATTGGCCCTCTATTTATATTATTTGAACAATATATTTAAAACAAAATTATATTTCGTAAACTGTTATTTGCTTTCAAAACATTTAGTATCATTTAGCATAAATTCAAATACCATATTTTTTAAGAATTTTTTGTAAACATAGTTAATATCTATTATGGCAGGCATTCTATATCATAAAATGAGGCCACACTACATTATTAATCTCACTATAAAATCCATGGCAATGCCCCTATATAAAGGACAAGTCTAATTATTATCTAAGGCCTATTTATTCAATTTCATATTAATATTCAATTTCTATAACCATATAATTAAATCCATTTAGTGTATTTATATGCTAAAAAATTATAAATTTGGTTTTTTGGTCAACTTTAGTAATATCCACTTTAATAATAGTAATAATATCAACCACTCTAGTAATAAATGATGACCTTTTAGAGCCTATTTTGGTATATTTAGATATGTTGCTAAAAGAAATAGTAGTGTTTATCCTTATCCCCAAGGTACTATAGGAATAATTTGTCTTAGGCCTATTCTTATAGTACTGTAGGAATAATTTTCTGCTTATCTTGATAGCACATGAGTAGCCTTTTGAGATTGCTCTAAGATTCGCAAAACACACACATACATATATATATATATATAAAATGAATATAATATAATAGTGAATTATTACCATATTTATAAATAGCTAAATACTAACCAGGAAACAAAATTTATATAATGTGACTGAATATTGTATTTTTTTAAAACTCTGAGTTTACAACTTGAAATTATAACAATTTTCAATTTCATTCTATGATTATACATTTTTAGTTTATTTATTTTAAATTATTTTTGTTTTAAAAGTTATTTGTTATTGCAAAGGGGTTTTTGCCAAAGTAGTTCTTACCAAAATGGTTATCACTTTTTTCAAGGGGCTATTACTAATATAAATGGTATACAAATATGAGAGGTATAGATTAGGCATAAAGTAATATTGTTATTTTTTTCAAGTGTATACTTATCATGATCTTTATCAATGGATTTTAATAGTAATAGTAATATCATATTAATTAACTATACCTTTTCTAACAAGTAAAGATGTTATCAACAGCTTAGCAATAGCTATTTTGTGGCAAATGTGAAGGTTACACAAGGCTATATAGTCCAAGTCTAAGAGTTGACACATACCTTCAGTTATCCTAGCTATTTTATTGCTAGGTGCACCAAGTAATGCAGAATTAGACCAGACTAGACTAATAAAATCCTTATATAGGCTTTATAAAAGATCTTTTTGTCATATTTCCAATCCTAAATTCTAATCATTAGCATTATTGTTGATTCTTTGTTAGCTTGTACTTGTATTAGAAATTGATTAATATAGTACAAATTGAATTTTGCTATACTGTATTTAAATCCCATATATACTATATTATAAAACTTTTTCCTAAGTCTAGATCCTGTTGAGTTTATCCAAGAAAAAATTTGCATTTCTTAGATTAAGTGAATAAATAAATGCCTATAGTTAATACCAACTATACTCTATAGTGAACTAGTAAATTGACTAGAGTTTCATTCTGATCTATATAGCTACAGATAGGCTATAGGAATTTACAGATGTGAAGGTTTTAAGCAGAACATACAGATACAGATTTAGTTCTCAGGTGTTAGTATATAGGATCTAGTAATATTGGCCACTCAATGACTGAGCTCTGAACTTTAAAGACTTTAAGACCATTTCATGGGTTGGGACAAAGCCGTAGAAACGAATGAATTTTGCCAGTTTTAAAGCTTCTGTAAGAGGAAGTCTCAAGTCCCTAGGATTTAGGAACTCAAGCAACAGGGATTTTTGATGCTATGTGCACATTGTGTGATTAGGGTGATAGGTGGGGACTCAAGTTGAGATCAATGCAGTCCTAGCCATTCTTCTATGTAGCTCTTAACTTGCATTCATGCCATACGAGACTGCAGTGCAGCGCAGACTCCTGAAGTGCACTGTACACTTTGATGCAGTCGGACTGCCATTTGCACTAGCCAGCTAGCATGCCCGGTGGAAACAAGAGGTCTTCCAAGGTGAGCTAATAGCTGTCTGGGCTCCCTGACCTAATCTCAGTAGTCCAAATCTTAAATCTCATCAGTCCTCAACTTGTCAAATCTCATCAGTTCTCACTTTGTCAAATCTCATCAGTCCTCACTTTGTCAATTCTCATCAGTCCTCACTTTGTCAAATCTCATCAGTCCTCACTTTGTCAATTCTCATCAGTTCTCACTTTGTCAAATCTCATCAGTCCTCACTTTGTCAAATCTCATCAGTCCTTACTTTGTCAAATCTCATCAGTTCTCACTTTGTCAAATCTCATCAGTCCTCACTTTGTCAATTCTCATCAGTCCTCACTTTGTCAAATCTCATCAGTCCTCACTTTGTCAAATCTCATCAGTCCTCACTTTGTTAAATCTCATCAGTCCTCATCTTGTCAAATCTCATCAGTCCTTACTTTGTCAAATCTCATCAGTCCTCATCTTGTCAAATCTCATCAGTCCTCATCTTGTCAAATCTCATCAGTCCTCATCTTGTCAAATCTCATCAGTCCTTACTTTGTCAAATCTCATCAGTCCTTACTTTGTCAAATCTCATCAGTCCTTACTTTGTCAAATCTCATCAGTCCTTACTTTGTCAAATCTCATCAGTCCTCATCTTGTCAAATCTCATCAGTCCTCATCTTGTCAAATCTCATCAGTCCTCATCTTGTCAAATCTCATCAGTCCTCATCTTGTCAAATCTCATCAGTCCTCATCTTGTCAAATCTCACACTATTCCTCACTTTGTCAAACGGCCGCACCCGCAGCCGCCCTTCGGCAAGCCGGAGCCCGGCAGGTCCGCCACCTCGGCAGCAGCTGCAGGCGGCGGCGACTCGCGGCCCTACCAGTGCGACACCTGCGGCCGGCAGTTCGCCACCTCCGCCTATCTCAGCCAGCACCGCCGGATCCACAGCGGCCAGCGGCCCTACGGCTGCAGGTTTTGCGACAAGCGCTTCACCCAGCTGTCCCACGTGCAGCAGCACGAGCGAATCCATACGGGTGACAAGCCGTACCGCTGCTGGCACTGCGCCAAGAGTTTCACCCAGATGAGCAACCTGCAGAGCCACCAGCGCCAGCACATGAAGGACAAGCCGCACCGCTGCGAGGCCTGCTACATGTGCTTCGACTCCAGCGATGACCTGGACAGCCACACTCAGGTGAGCTTTGGGGCTGACATTGGCACCCTCCAATACCCCAGTGTTTTTATGCCACACCCTCCAATACCCCAGTGTTTTCATGCCACACCCTCCAATACCCCAGTGTTTCCCTGCCACACCCTCCAATACCCCAGTGTTTCCCTTCCACACCTCCAATACCCCAGTGTTTCCCTTCCACACCCTCCAATACCCAGTGTTTTCATGCCACACCCTCCAATACCCCAGTGTTTTCATGCCACACCCTCCAATACCCCAGTGTTTCCATGCCACACCCTCCAATACCCCATTGTTTCCCTGCCACACCCTCCAATACCCCATCGTTTTCATGCCACACCCTCCAATACCCCAGTGCTTCCCCTCCACACCCTCTAATACCCCAGTGTTTCCCTTCCACACCTCCAATACCCCAGTGTTTCCCTTCCACACCTCCAATACCCCAGTGCTTCCCCTCCACACCCTCCAATACCCCAGTGTTTCCCTGCCACACCCTCCAATACCCCAGTGTTTCCATGCCACACCCTCCAATACCCCAGTGTTTCCATGCCACACCCTCCAATACCCCAGTGTTTCCCTGCCACACCCTCCAATACCCCAGTGTTTCCATGCCACACCCTCCAATACCCCAGTGTTTCCATGCCACACCCCCCAATACCCCAGTTTTTTTCTGCCACACCCTCAAATTCTCCAGTTTTTGTATTCCCACCTCAGGTTTTATTTTTCCTATCCTCAGGTTACTCATAATTACATTCCCCATCAAATTAGCCAAATTTCTCAATAAATTTTCCGAATTCCCCATCACATTCCCCATCACATTCCCAGGCCAAGCACGCGAACAGCCGCTACAGCAAGCTGCTGGTGTGCCGGGTGTGCGGCAAGAACTACAACTCGGAGACCTACCTCAACAAGCACCTGGCCAAGCACGGCAAAGACGCTGCCGCCGCGGCAGCCGCAGGTCCGGGCTCGGAGCCGGCCAAACTCGATGGCCAGGACGAGGACGAAGACTCGCAGCAGCAGCCGCCGCAGCCGCTGCCTCAGCAGCAACCGCAGCTGCAGCAAGTTTCGCTGCACCAGCCGACAATATCCCTGGGTCAGCAACAGCAGCACCTGCTGCCTCCCCAGCTGCCGCCGCACTCCGTGGCCATGCTTGCGCACCCGCCGCCGCCCCTTCAGCAGCAACAGCAGCAGCAGCAGCCGCAGCAACCGCAGCAGCAACAACACGGTCTGCCCCCCTACGGTCACCCACCAGACGGTCTGATGATGCCGGCAGCTGCTGCCGCCGCCGCGGCCGCCGCAGCCGCTGCCGGCTTCCCCGGAGCCGGGAGCTGCTTCACGGCTGGCGGCCCGGCGGCCTTCAAGTTCCCCTTCTGACGAGCCGGGGGACCTCGGCTGCCCGCATGGTACTACTTGCCCGAGCCTTGACTAGTAGTGCTGCCGGTTTTCAGCGTGAAAAGCGATGAGTTGGAGAATTGGTATCAAATCTCTCAGATCTGCCGTGAACTCGCTAGTCCTCCTGTATTCTAATACCTGTATTTGCACCTGTGTGTCATCAGTTACCTGCTGCATCAGCATACTGTCTCGTATTTATGCCACTATCAAATATTTGTTTTCTATATTATATTGCATGCCTGACCCAAACAGATCTGACCTTTGTTATCTTAACTGTGTTTACTTTTGTTTGTTTGTTCGCCTTTTTGTTATTAGTTAGCTGGCGTATCTGTCTGAAGGCACAGCACAGCCTTGGTCATTGTCCCGTGCTGGTTGCTGCGAGGCAGGCTGCCCAGTGCATTGAATTTGAGCTGGTGCCACCGTATCTGCTGCTTAGACTGGGCTCCCCTTCCCGAGTCTTCAGCTCCTGACTTTGCTGGTTTGTCTTCATTTTCATAGGTGCCTCCGCCCTCCGCTCGCAAACCCTTTAAAGCCACTTTTTATCCTTAGCGCGAGTGTTTTTAAGTTTGCTGACTGAATACACACTTTTAGCTTATATATCTGAACTCTTTTACTACTTAGCTGATTTTCTCAGTAATCATGTCTGATCAACTTTATTGAATCTCAGTGGAAATTGTTTCCTTCATCGGCTTTTTCTCTCACTTATTTTTCCCGACCATAGTCTCGCACTGAGTCTTTGTAGAAAACTTTGTAGAAAACTGCAGAGGGAATTGCTGAAATTTATTGTCTTTGTATGGAATTATGAGCATTTGTAGGAATTATGAGCTGTCTAGACTACAATGAGTCTTTGTAGGGAATGGCATTGGGCTATCTACTAGGCTACAATGAGTCTTTGTAGGGAATGGCATTGGGCTATCTACTAGGCTACAATGAGTCTATGTAGGGAATGGTATTGGGCTATCTACTAGGCTACAATGAGTCTTTGTAGGGAATGGTATTGGGCTATCTAGGCTACGATGGGTCTTTGAAGAGTGGGGTTATCTAAGCTACTGAGTCTAGGAGCGAACTCAAAAGCGGTTCCCCATCACTCCAGCAGTTGCCAGGCGGCCGGTCCAGTTTTTGCAATGCTTAGCCGAGCCCTGAGATGCGCGCCCTGGCGCAGCTCGCCACGCCGCTTGCTGTCAGCCAAGGCCGCGGCGGCGAGGCGAACCCCGCTGTTCGACCTGCACACCGAGTTCGGCGGCCGGATGGTCGAGTTCGCCGGCCACCAGCTGCCGGTGCAGTACGCGGCAGGTGGCATCGTGGCGGAGCACAAGCACGCTAGGGAGAGCGCCGGCCTGTTCGACGTGAGCCACATGCAGCAGCTGCGCGTCTGCGGCGTCAACAGGGACAGCCTGGTGTCCTTCCTCACCGTGGCCGACGTCGCCGCCTTGGCGCCTGGACAGGTGGGTCGATTTTCGGGCCTGCGAATCCTTGAAATCAAACTGCCCACCGACTGCAACGCATAATCAGCTTTCAGCTATGTACAACAGCAGACACCCACACCCCTATGTGTACACTACTTTGACCCCATCTACCATGTACACTCGCTGCCCCAACCCCATCCCAATGTACACTCACTGCCCCAGCCCCACCCTAATGTACACTCACTGCCCCAACCCCACCCCAATGTACACTCACTGCCCCAACCCCACCCCAATGTACACTCACTGCCCCGAATTCCGCAGGCCTGTCTGTCGCTGTTTCTGAACGGCCAGGGCCGCATCATGGACGACCTGATTGTCAGCCGGTGCCGCGAGCCGCACTTCTACCTGGTCACCAATGCCGGGTGCGCAGAGAAAATCCGAGCCCACCTGGACCACTGGGCTGGCGTGTTTCAGGTGGGCAAACCATCTCACTACGATCCTGTTTATTGAGTGTCTTCCATATTTTGTTTTGCATGCTTCAATCTGCAAATTTTGGGTGCATCTGCAGACCACAAAGTCCCTAATAAGGGTGGTGGGCAGAGCAGCTCAGCGCCAAACGCTGCTGACTCTCGCGCCAGACCCCTGGTTCGATTCCGCGCACTGCCAGATTCACTTGAGGCTCGGGCAATTCGCAGACATAAGGGCCAACCCCGTTGTCAGGGCCGCTCTGTCTCCATTCTAAAGTAGTAATCGGGAGATACCCTAAATTTATTGCAGTATTGTATTCAATCAAGCCTTCAGCCTCAACCCCTACTCATCCAATCGGTCAGGCCAGGGCTCTCGACGTCCGCCTGGAGTACATGGACGCTGCACTGATGGCCCTGCAGGGCCCCCGCGCGGCCGAAGTGCTGGCCAAAGGCGTCACCGACTTCAAGCTGGCCGACCTCGCCTTCATGCACGGCCGCTACGCCACCGTGTTCGGCGTGCAGGACTGCCGCATCACCAGGTGTGCGGGGCTGCGAGTATCCCCTTGGGGATTTGGTTGACTGTGATGAATATCCCCTTGGGGATTTGGTTGACTGTGATGAATATCCCCTTGGGGATTTGGTTGACTGTGATGAATATCCCTTGGGGATTTGGTTGACTGTGATGAATATCCCCTTGGGATTTGGTTGACTGTGATGAATATCCCATTGGGATTTGGTTGACTGTGATGAATATCCCATTGGAGATTTGGTTGACTGTGATGAATATCCCATTGGAGATTTGGTTGACTGTGATGAATATCCCATTGGAGATTTGGTTGACTGTGATGAATATCCCATTGGAGATTTGGTTGACTGTGATGAATATCCCATTGGAGATTTGGTTGACTGTGATGAATATCCCATTGGAGATTTGGTTGACTGTGATGAATATCCCATTGGAGATTTGGTTGACTGTGATGAATATCCCATTGGAGATTTGGTTGACTGTGATGAATATACCATTGGAGATTTGGTTGACTGTGATGAATATCCCATTGGAGATTTGGTTGACTGTGATGAATATACCATTGGAGATTTGGTTGACTGTGATGAATATCCCATTGGAGATTTGGTTGACTGTGATGAATATCCCATTGGAGATTTGGTTGACTGTGATGAATATACCATTGGAGATTTGGTTGACTGTGATGAATATACCATTGGAGATTTGGTTGACTGTGATGAATATCCCATTGGAGATTTGGTTGACTGTGATGAATATCCCATTGGAGATTTGGTTGACTGTGAATATCCCATTGGAGATTTGGTTGACTTTGAATATCCCCTTGGAGATTTAGTTGACTGCTTTTATCCCCTTGAGTATTTCGTAGCAGCAAATATTCATTTTTATTAGCTGAATATTCCCAACAATGTCACGTGACCCGGCCGGCAGATGCGGCTACACAGGCATGGACGGCTTCGAGATCTCGGTGCCTCCGCAGGGTGCCATGACGGTGGCCCGTGCCCTTCTAGATGGCCCCCTGGTGAAGCCCATTGGCCTTGGGGCCAGGGACTCCCTGCGGCTGGAGGCCGGACTCTGTCTCTATGGCAACGATATTGACGAGACGCGAACTCCGGTGCGTTTAGTAACTCTTTTTCAGTTAAAGCTTGGGCAGTTTTATCCGCGATTGGATAATATTCGCCATATAATAATAGAGTGCCAGTAAGAATCGCCCTGGAGTGCCAGTAAGAATCGCCCTGGAGTGCCAGTAAAAATCGCCCTGGAGTGCCAGTAAAAATCGCCCTGGAGTGCCAGTAAGAATCGCCCTGGAGTGCCAGTAAAAATCGCCCTGGAGTGCCAGTAAGAATCGCCCTGGAGTGCCAGTAAGAATCGCCCTGAAGTGCCAGTAAGAATCGCCCTGGAGTGCCAGTAAGAATCGCCCTGAAGTGCCAGTAAGAATCGCCCTGGAGTGCCAGTAAGAATCGCCCTGAAGTGCCAGTAAGAACCGCCCTGAAGTGCCAGTAAGAATCGCCCTGAAGTGCCAGTAAGAATCGCCCTGGAGTGCCAGTAAGAATCACCCTGGAGTGCCAGTAAGAATCGCCCTGGAGTGCCAGTAAGAATCGCCCTGAAGTGCCAGTAAGAATCGCCCTGAAGTGCCAGTAAGAATCGCCCATCCCTAACCATCGAGCAAGTTCAACCTCTGCGCAACCCGCAGGTGGAGGCCGGCCTCATGTGGACCGTGTCAAAGCGCCGTCGTCAGGAGGCCCAACAGCGTGGCTCCGAGGCGTTCCTCGGCGGCGAACAGCTGGCGGTGGCCTCCGCCACGAAGCCGGAGGTCCGCCGGGTTGGCCTTCTGGGCCTGGAGGGGCCGCCTGCCCGGCACGGGGCTGCCGTGTTCGCTGAGAACGACGGAGATGAGCGTGAGCTGGGATCTCATGGGATCTTGGAGTAGCTGGGATCTCAGTGGGATCTTGGAGTAGCTGGGATCACAGTGGGTTCATGGAGTAGCTGGGATCTCAGTGGCATCATGGAGGAGCTGGGATCTCAGTGGGATCTTGGAGTAGCAGGGATCTCAGTGGGATCTTGGAGTAGCTGGGATCACAGTGGGATCTTGTAGTAGCTGGAATCTCAGTGGTCTTGGAGTAGCTGGGATCTCGGTGGGATTATCGACTAGCTAGTTGGGATCACAGTGGGATCATGAAGTAGCTGGGATCTCAGTGGGATCTTGGAGTAGCAGGGATCACAGTGGGATCTTGGAGTAGCAGGGATCACAGTGGGATCTTGGAGTAGCAGGGATCACAGTGGGATCTTGGAGTAGCAGGGATCCTAGAATAGCCTGGGATCTCAGTGGGATCTCGGTAGGATAAAGTATTTTTTAAATCTGGAGATTTTACTTCGATTACATTTTTGAGATGTGAAACTGGAGCAAGGCTTGCTTGACCAGTTGAGGACGAAATACATGTATAGAAAATTAGCTTTCAAATCTCCCCATTGCAGCCATCGGCGTGGTGACCAGCGGCTGCATGAGCCCCAGCCTCAACCAGCCCGTTGCCATGGGCTACCTGCGGCGCGCGAATTCCGCCGTGGGCACCCCGGTTCGGTTTGAGATTCGCGGCAAGCGGTACCGGGGCGTGGTGGCCAAGATGCCATTCCTGCCCGCCACCTACTACACTGGCGGGCTGCGGTGATCGCCTGCAGCCCTGAGCTGCGTCACGAGAGCTCGCTGGACCTTCTGGGCGCTAATTAGGGCTGGAGCAGTATTTTTCATCGATCCAATTGCTATTTTAGAAGTTAAAAAAAACTTGTCTATGAAGTGCACTAGTCCCAGAGAGAATCAAATTTAATTGATCTTTCAATAATACTAGAAACTAACTTGTATTTTCTCCTGCTCTGTTTAGTGATTTGACTACTTTTATATAATCAAGCACTTCAGTAGTAATTTAGCACATTTTGTCATTCTCAGCCAAAAGCCATTGCTCAAATCAATGCCAGTTAGCTTGACAGTGAAGAATCGAGCGCCTTCCAGAGGCCGAAATAAACAGCAAACTCTTGTCGAAGGCCAAGTTAAGGTTTGGCTAAATCAAATGTGCAGATTTGTCTCGGACGGCTCCAAACCTGGCCTTTGTTCTTTTATATTTTACGGTTTTACGATTGGCATACCGCCAGCTGTGCCAGACCTTTTCACAGATTTTCAAATGTCCACTCATACTACTTACTGCAATCCAGTCAGTCAGTAGCTTCAACGAAAAAAGAAATGAAGCCGAAATTTGTATTTTTAATCACACTGTCAGCTTATAAATAAAGGTTACATTGAGAAAAAGTTAAATAGAAAACTTGTCCGGGTCATACGATACAATCAAACTTGAACAAGTTCACGTGCACTCCAAGTGCGAGCCACTACTTGTCTAGGATCTCAAAGAAGTACTGCACCTCGAGCTGCGTGTCCTCGGGCAGGTCAGTGCAGTGCACGGCGTTCTGCACCTTGTCCTTGCCGAACCGGGCCCGCAGGGTGCGCGGCCGCAGGTGGCGGCCGATCTCCTGTCAATTTTGAGGGGTATTCGGGTGGCTAGTGTCCTGGGACCGGCAGGGGCATTCGGGTGGCTAGTGTCCTGGGACCGGCAGGGGCATTCGGGTGGCTAGTGTCCTGGGACCGGCAGGGGCATTCGGGTGGCTAGTGTCCTGGGACCGGCAGGGGCATTCGGGTGGCTAGTGTCCTGGGACCGGCAGGGGCATTCGGGTGGCTAGTGTCCTGGGACCGGCAGGGGCATTCGGGTGGCTAGTGTCCTGGGACCGGCAGGGGCATTCGGGTGGCTAGTGTCCTGGGACCGGCAGGGGCATTCGGGTGGCTAGTGTCCTGGGACCGGCAGGGGCATTCGGGTGGCTAGTGTCCTGGGACCGGCAGTCACATTCGGGTGGCTAGTGTCCTGGGACCGGCAGGGGCATTCGGGTGGCTAGTGTCCTGGGACCGGCAGTCACATTCGGGTGGCTAGTGTCCTGGGACCGGCAGGGGCATTCGGGTGGCTAGTGTCCTGGGACCGGCAGGGGCATTCGGGTGGCTAGTGTCCTGGGACCGGCAGGGGCATTCGGGTGGCTAGTGTCCTGGGACCGGCAGGGGCATTCGGGTGGCTAGTGTCCTGGGACCGGCAGGGGCATTCGGGTGGCTAGTGTCCTGGGACCGGCAGGGGCATTCGGGTGGCTAGTGTCCTGGGACCGGCAGGGGCATTCGGGTGGCTAGTGTCCTGGGACCGGCAGGGGCATTCGGGTGGCTAGTGTCCTGACACCGGCAGGGACATTCGGGTGGCTAGTGTCCTGACACCGGCAGGGACATTCGGGTGGCTAGTGTCCTGACACCGGCAGGGGCATTCGGGTGGCTAGTGTCCTGGGACCGGCAGGGACATTCGGGTGGCTAGTGTCCTGGGACCGGCAGGGACATTCGGGTGGCTAGTGTCCTGGGACCGGCAGGGGCATTCGGGTGGCTAGTGTCCTGGGACCGGCAGGGACATTCGGGTGGCTAGTGTCCTGGGACCGGCAGGGGCATTCGGGTGGCTAGTGTCCTGGGACCGGCAGGGGCATTCGGGTGGCTAGTGTCCTGGGACCGGCAGGGGCATTCGGGTGGCTAGTGTCCTGGGACCGGCAGGGGCATTCGGGTGGCTAGTGTCCTGGGACCGGCAGGGGCATTCGGGTGGCTAGTGTCCTGGGACCGGCAGGGGCATTCGGGTGGCTAGTGTCCTGGGACCGGCAGGGGCATTCGGGTGGCTAGTGTCCTGGGACCGGCAGGGGCATTCGGGTGGCTAGTGTCCTGGGACCGGCAGGGGCATTCGGGTGGCTAGTGTCCTGGGACCGGCAGGGGCATTCGGGTGGCTAGTGTCCTGACACCGGCAGGGACATTCGGGTGGCTAGTGTCCTGACACCGGCAGGGACATTCGGGTGGCTAGTGTCCTGACACCGGCAGGGGCATTCGGGTGGCTAGTGTCCTGGGACCGGCAGGGACATTCGGGTGGCTAGTGTCCTGGGACCGGCGCAGTCACATTCGGGTGGCTAATGCCTGGGACCGGCGCAGTCACATTCGGGTGGCTAATGCCTGGGACCGGCTTGTTTGGCCAGGGACATGGGTTCGCCTACTGCCTGCCTCGTCCTAAGAACCGCATCAGAATTAGCAGAAACTTGGTCGCCCACAAACCACACTAGGATTCGCCCATAAAACACACTGGGATTCGCCCATAAAACAGACTGGGATTCGCCCATAAAACAGACTGGGATTCGCCCATAAAACACACTGGGATTCGCTCATAAAACACACTGGGATTCGCCCATAAAACACACTGGGATTCGCCCATAAAACACACTAGGATTCGCCCATAAAACACACTGGGATTCGCTCATAAAACACACTGGGATTCGCTCATAAAACACACTGGGATTCGCCCATAAAACACACTGGGATTCGCCCATAAAACACACTAGGATTCGCCCATAAAACACACTGGGATTCGCCCATAAAACACACTGGGATTCGCCCATAAAACACACTAGGATTCGCCCATAAAACACACTGGGATTCGCTCATAAAACACACTGGGATTTGCCCTAAGCCAAAGCGAGTCTGTAGAGAAGCCCCAGTGCCGCCGGTGCTCACCGGGTCGGCGGGGCCGCAGAACTCGCGGAACTCCTTGTACACGTCGCCAGGTCCACCGATCTCCAAGACGACGCAGGGGCCGGAGGTGAGCTCGGCCACCATGGAGCTGTATTCGGCCACCACGCCTTTGTAGACCTCCAGGAACTCCTCAGCGTTCGCCTTGTCCAGGCGGAACATCGCCATGGCGTTGATGGAGAAGCCAGCCTCCGCGATGGCGGACAGGATCTGGCCGAGGCACCCGGAGGCCACGGCGTGCGGCTTCACCAGGCCGCAGGTGCAGCCTTCGCCGCCGCCGGAGGTGTTGGCGACTCGGGCGGGCCCGCTGGCTGGGAAGAAGAAGCCGAGCTCGCGGGCGGCGCTCGCCTCGCTGTCGGAGCCGTGGACGGCGTTGTTGGTGGCGTCCTGGCCGAAGCGGGCCCTCAGGCTGGTCGGCGCCTCCTGTCGGGCTCTGGCCGGGTCGGTCGGCCCGATGAGACTCCGCCAGGCCTGCGGCAAAGATGGCGGATTGAAATTTGCCATTGGAATCTGAGTGGGATTCTCCATTGGAATCTAAATGGGATTCTCCATTGGAATCTGAGTGGGATTCTCTATTGGAATCTGAGTGGGATTCTCCATTGGAATCTGAGTGGGATTCTCCATTGGAATCTAAATGGGATTCTCCATTGGAATCTAAATGGGATTCTCCATTGGAATCTAAATGGGATTCTCCATTGGAATCTAAATGGGATTCTCCATTGGAATCTAAATGGGATTCTCCATTGGAATCTAAATGGGATTCTCCATTGGAATCTGAATGGGATTCTCCATTGGAATCTAAATGGGATTCTCCATTGGAATCTAAATGGGATTCTCCATTGGAATCTGAATGGGATTCTCCATTGGAATCTAAATGGGATTCTCCATTGGAATCTGAGTGGGATTCTCCATTGGAATCTGAGTGGGAATTTCCATTGGAATCTAAATGGGATTCTCCATTGACGTCAAAGCGAATCTTCAGAATTCACCTGTACAGCGTCAGGACCCATTAGCTCGATGGCCAGGATGGGGCCGGATGTGATGGAGCCGAGCAGCTGGGGCAGGAAGGATTTGCCCTCATGCTCGCGGTAAAACTCCAAAGCTTCCGACCTGCGAAGGGGATTGGAAAGGTTTGCTAATAAATCATTACTTCAAAGTGGATCGAGGGCATCGAGTGATGAAGGCGGGCCGCTGCACCACCACCCACCTGTCCAAACGGCCCATGCGCAGGTTGGCCACGGAGAGGCCGGCGGCCTGCGCGGCTTCCAAGATGGCGCCGGCCTTGGCGAAGGCGGCCGGCTTCACCAGCGCGCAGGTCCGCTCGGTGCGCTGGCCGAGGCGCCGCTTCGTGAAGTCGTCGCCGTAGTCAATGAAGGTGAGCTGGCGGGACAGCACGTTGACGGTGTTGCCGATGAACAGGTCGGCGAGCTTCAGGTTGTCCACGGTGGTCCGGCGAAGGAAGGAGCGCCGGTTTTTGAGGTCGAACATCTCGACAGTGTTGTCGGCGGTATGGTAAAGCAGCTGGTAGCGGCGCACGATGGCGGCCTGTGGATCGAACCACTCGGCGATGAGGGCGAACCGTTCGTCAGCCATAAAGTGGGGCAGTAGCAAGCGCTTGCTATTGGAGCTTCCATTTCAGAGAAGAAAATATAACAAAATAAATTAATATATTGTTAATGGCAGAAGTAAAACTGAATTACCAAGGAAAAACAAGCTGTAAAATTATAAGTCAAGGTTCAAAAAAAATTCATAAACTTTTAAAAAAGTTATAATATCAAGATATTAAATAAAGAGCATCTGTGAATATAGAATTCTATATAGCCTCCAATTGCCAGACATAATGAACTAAATACCAATACCATAGGGCCAAGAGTTGCCAGTTTGGCAATAGCAAAATAGAAAATAAAAACATCTATTTGAATTGATGATAACCCAATCTAGAGGCTTCAAATAACTGAGATATTATTCTTCAATCAAATGCCTATTTAGCAATTCTAATAAAATTTTATATAAAAAACTTGTATGAAACTTAATTCAACTTAAATACTACTACTTAAACAATATTATCTATAATTTTCAATAAACTCTGCAGAATTATTATGTTGTTTTGAATTTAGGTTCATTTTTATTAAAAGTCTTGTAAAAGTTAGTAGATAAAGAGGCAATTAATTCCCTTAGTTACTTTAAACTATGTATGGCTAGTGAAATACAACAATTCATTGTCAAATCAAATGCTAACTTATGTTGGGACATAAAAATCGATTGAATATTTATCAGATTTAAATTGTTTCTTAAGTTGTCCGTCAACAGCTTTTTTATACGTTGTTGACCGATGGACGGCTAAAATCAAATAGAAAATTTGAAAAGGAATTGAACGCAAGCTTTGACGCGGACTATACGATGTAAAGTAAGCCGATTAAACGATTGATAATTTTGTCTCTCTTTGGTTAACGCTAGCACCTCTGGCTCTGAGAGACTTGAAAAAAACAAAAAAATTAATAGTACAAGACTTCGAAGTACAAAATATGCTATAGTTAATAACAACTTGGCTTTGAATTGAAGTAGCGAAATTGTATTTTTCGAGGTCGAATGCCTGACGCTTAAAATACCATCGATACGAAAATATTCCTCTATATACATCAAAAAAGTGAAATAAGAAATAAACTAAAAAAATATTATTCCTGCATCAAACATTTTACGCTTTTTAACAAGAGAAAAATATTTATGTTTACTTTTTGTTATACACGTTAATCGTTTTATTATTTCAACTTCATTGTCAGGAACGATTTGTACCGATTAAAAAAATGGGTCCCAATAATTTGAAATCGTCATTTATTCAAATAATCCACCTGTATTTTGAAAATCTTTGGGACTTTATTGCATTGTTTCGGTTCTGTCGGATTTACTCGTCTAGAATTGTATAACGCTCATATATCGATCGTTTTTTCAACGGGAACAAGTTTTATATTTACCTTTTAAGTCAGATGTGATCGGGGATTTGTAGGGGAAATGTCCATTGTACCGTTCCCAGCTTTGCTCAAAACCGAGGGATCCATTCAAAAGTTCTTATGGTGGAAGCCTGTTGCAACTTACATGTACCTACCTGCTGGCCACTCCGATAAGCTGCTGTATCAACAGAGAGCTGTTCTGTCCCATTGGCGTGTTTCTCTTCACAGTGCACATTCCAGCGGCTACAATTGCAGTGTCTACCTTCCAGACAATCTGGGTAAGTACGTGCTGCATTGCCCAGGATCTCTGCAACACAAAGTACAAAGCTCCATCGTAGCTCGTACATTGAATTACACCGAACGAAGAATACAAATTCTGTAGCACACCCTACATGTATACGTGACCGTTCCCCCCCCCAACTCACGCTGTTACGCAGCAAAAAAATTAAGCAATGACTCTGAATGGCAGAGTGGCAAAAGGCAAAAGTGAATGGCAATGGCAAGTGTCATCACTCTCGTCATCATGGCATCCAATCACCTATGCAGCCGCGGTTGATGAACTCTTGGTGCAGCTGCTGCCAGACATTCAAAACCGCCTGTCGCAACGGTTCAGCATTCTGCGCGGCTGCTAAACTCTGAATGCTCGGTGGAGCTAGGTTTATGTCGATTTGAGGAGACTTTGACGGCCTGTTTAAATGTGCGTATTGCTTTGCACAACACTACCCCTCACGGCCGTTCCTTTTACTTGGTATACCCCACTTTGCGTTGGCGTCTGGCGACGGCAGCCATTTCTAAATCGCCGATGGCATGCAAAACTTTTGGGCCGTGTGGCAGCGCGACAAGGACTACCATGGGCGTTGCCATGGATTTTAAGGTGGGGAGGTCGCCAAGAATTCAGCATGCACATCATGACTAATGACATGACATGACTAAATTCCTACAATTCCATTATTTTGATAATCGTGTTGTCAGCGCTCATTTTGGCGCCACAGGTACTCACTTTAGCGCCACAGGCACTCATTTTGGCGCCGCAGGCATTCCTTTTGGCGCCCTGAAGAAACATTATTTATTACCACAACGAGTCGCAAGGTGGGGGGGGCACAAAGCATTGGCATGTCCCCATCATAGCATGTCCCCCTGTCCCCCCTTTGGCGACGTGCCTGATCGGACTATTCAAGTAGATCAGGACGGGAAGCTACGTTTCTTAGAAAGTTAAGGAGGCCGGCTGGTTTTCGCCGAAAAATACACTATGGAGATAGAGAGTTTCATTCTTTCAGCACAAAAATTGTTGTTGCTTTCAATAGGAGGCGGAACCAGAGTTCATCTTTTGGTATTTTTTACCTCTCTTTATATAATAACATAATTTTGAATTAATTACACAAAACATGTTTTTCATTTTTCTGTTTGGTGTTTATATTTTCTTCTAATTACTAACAATAACTATAAGTTGCGCTATGAGTTGTTGAACAAGCTCAGCTTGCAGTAATTGTCTCCACAGTCAGCTGTCACCGCAGGCAGTTGTCTGTGCAGGGAGTTTGCAGGCAGTTGTCTGTGCAGGCAGTTTGCAGGCAGTTGTCTGTGCAGGCAGTTTGCAGGCAGTTGTCTGTGCAGGCAGTTGTCTGTGCAGGCAGTTGTCTGTGCAGGCAGTTTGCAGGCAGTTGTCTGTGCAGGCAGTTGTCTGTGCAGGCAGTTTGCAGGCAGTTGTCTGTGCAGGCAGTTGTCTGTGCAGGCAGTTGTCTGTGCAGGCAGTTGTCTGTGCAGGCAGTTGTCTGTGCAGGCAGTTGTCTGTGCAGGCAGTTGTCTGTGCAGGCAGTTGTCTGTGCAGGCAGTTTGCAGGCAGTTGTCTGTGCAGGCAGTTGTCTGTGCAGGCAGTTTGCAGGCAGTTGTCTGTGCAGGCAGTTGTCTGTGCAGGCAGTTGTCTGTGCAGGCAGTTGTCTGTGCAGGCAGTTGTCTGTGCAGGCAGTTGTCTGTGCAGGCAGTTTGCAGGCAGTTGTCTGTGCAGGCAGTTTGCAGGCAGTTGTCTGTGCAGGCAGTTTGCAGGCAGTTGTCTGTGCAGGCAGTTTGCAGGCAGTTGTCTGTGCAGGCAGTTTGCAGGCAGTTGTCTGTGCAGGCAGTTTGCAGGCAGTTGTCTGTGCAGGCAGTTTGCAGGCAGTTGTCTGTGCAGGCAGTTTGCAGGCAGTTGTCTGTGCAGGCAGTTTGCAGGCAGTTGTCTGTGCAGGCAGTTTGCAGGCAGTTGTCTGTGCTAGCATTTTATCATCTCTGCTACACATTTTGTTTCACAGTCAGCTATAAGAATGATAAAATAGATTCCTAAAACCAAATAGCCGAGCCGTGCCATTTTAATGGTTTGTATAGGCACAGGACACATATAATTGTAGGCAGTCGTTATTTGCACGGTAACTGAAATAAATACCCTATAAATAGTTATTTTATCAGGGACTACTCAATATTTGTCCCTGTATCTTTTATTTTGAGTTTAAACTAAACTCAAGCCGGTAGATGGAGTGTAGGCGTGTTTTATATGCATATAGCTTAGCGTTTTCTATTAGTTCGTACTTTCTATAATTCAAAGTACGAATTAACGCTGGATTATTATGTCCCACTTTGCCAAGGACACAAACGTCTATTGCACAATAATAGTAATACCCAGGGACTACTAAAACTACAGGGATGCGAAACAAGCCAAATAATGGTGAAAAAAGTTGGGGGCTCGTTTGAAAGCAGCGCTCTATGGCCGTTCCAACTACACCATTTTACCCTCGATTTTGAACAAGGAGAACTTCGAAACTGACAAACTCCTCTTCAATATTGACACTCTATGGTCGGGCACTCAAAATCTACAATCAATATTGACAGATCAAGCTTCAATTTTGACAAACTCTGGTTCAATTTTGACAATGCACGTTTAGTCAACTTCTGGGAGAATTCGGTAACAAAGTAATCCAATGAAAGCCTGAACGGGGCTGAAGTGAGCTGTGCAAAATCAGCTTATTCTGACTTTGCTTTTTGGATCTACAAGTATTGATAAAATTTATTTTTCTCTATCCTTTACACACAGACTAAAATAGCCTGACTGGTTGGGCTGCAAAGTCCGATTCTATTTTGACAGAGTTGCTTCAAAACTGACACTCTATGGTTTGTGTACCCAAAAAGTCCGCTTCATTTTTGACAACTCCGAATCAATATTGAACAGTTAACAATCGATTTTGACTAAGACATTTTTTGAAATAGATTTTGACAATTTTTACTAAGATTTTTCTCTTGAGGGGGGTACTTGCTATTTGGGAGAAGGGGTACTGGCTGCATGTATCTACGAGTACATGTATGGGAATCTTTCTATCCAGGGATGCTTGCTATCTGGGTGGATGTTTGCTATCTGCAGGATGCTTGCTATCTGGGTGGATGCTTGCTATCTGGGTGTATGCTTGCTATCTGGGTAGATGATTGCTATCTGGGTAGATGCTTCTATCTGAGGGATGCTTGCTATCTGCAGGATGCTTGCTATCTGGGTGTATGCTTGCTATCTGCAGGATGCTTGCTATCTGGGTGTATGCTTGCTATCTGGGTGGATGCTTGCTATCTGGGTGGATGCTTGCTATCTGGGTGTATGCTTGCTATCTGGGTGTATGCTTGCTATCTGGGTGTATGCTTGCTATCTGGGTGTATGCTTGCTATCTGGGTGGATGCTTGCTATCTGGGTGTATGCTTGCTATCTGGGTGTATGCTTGCTATCTGGGTGGATGCTTGCTATCTGGGTGGATGCTTGCTGTCTTGGGATGTTAAATGAGCGGCCTTTTGCTAGAGTCCCTTGAGAGAGCAGGGACTCTAGCAAGCATCCCTGGATAGAAATATTCCCATACATGTACTCGTAGATACATGCAGCCAGTACCCCTTCTCCCAAATAGCAAGTACCCCCCCCTCAAGAGAGAAATCTTAGTAAAAATTGTCAAATCTATTTCAAAAAATGTCTTAGTCAAAATCGATTGTTAACTGTTCAATATTGATTCGGAGTTGTCAAAAATGAAGCGGACTTTTGGGTACACAAACCATAGAGTGTCAGTTTTGAAGCAACTCTGTCAAAATAGAATCAGACTTTGCAGCCCAACCAGTCAGGCTATTTTAGTCTGTGTGTAAAGGATAGAGAAAAATAAATTTTATCAATACTTGTAGATCCAAAAAGCAAAGTCAGAATAAGCTGATTTTGCACAGCTCACTTCAGCCCCGTTCAGGCTTTCATTGGATTACTTTGTTACCGAATTCTCCCAGAAGTTGACTAAACGTGCATTGTCAAAATTGAAGCTTGATCTGTCAATATTGATTGTAGATTTTGAGTGCCCGACCATAGAGTGTCAATATTGAAGAGGAGTTTGTCAGTTTCGAAGTTCTCCTCGTTCAAAATCGAGGGTAAAATGGTGTACAACTCTTCAGTCTAAAGAGGTGTGAGGGCAAATAAAAAGCCCTCAACTCTTGTGCGACTGTGAAAAATGTCGAGAAAGTGTAGCGTCTTTAACTGCAAATCAAACTATAACTCAGAAGAAAGCCGAACAACGATATTTTCTCTTCTTTGAGATGCACGAGAATGGGAGCGTTGGAGACAAACCCTACCAAATATTTTTGAGGTGAGAAGGATGTTAATTCTAAGCGATCATACGCTGGTATGCGTGGATGAATTTATTATAAACTAATTGTTAAAAATAACCACTGCGATAAAATTTACCATTCTAGAAAGTGACTGAACACATGGACATATGCCAAAAGCACTGGCCAAGTGACACCCCATGTTAAAGAATATGAAAGACCGAAAGATCCGCCTTCTGTCTTCTCTGGCTTTCCCTCTTCGTGCTTGATACAGACGGACAGACAGACAGTTTTTATTGCCCCAAACTTCTCCGTTCGCGCACTCATTATGCATACGCCAGTTTTGATTCGAGACTTGCAACAATTGGCAAACTGAATCCAATGGAACCTTAAATATTCAACCGTCAGGTGCAGACAGTTATATCGGCCAAATGGATGGACGCAATCCGACTGTACAAATCAGAAGAATATCACGTTGTCAAACGAACGGAATTAACCCATGAAGCTTGCTATCCTTCAGTTCAAGCATACAGAAAAACGAAGGTAACACTCGCTCTCCAAGTCTTCAATGAAAAGGCTGTTGCAGCACTGAAGTGCGACAGCTCCATAGACACGGCAGTATGAGTCGTCGGCTTACGAATGTTTATTTTAAAGGCCTGGTAAAGCACTCATTGAAGGTTGCACCTGCGCCGACTACATCGCACGACAGAAAGCTACGCAAACTGGGAGGCCAGTGAATTCGAGGTATAGTTTTTAGTATTCTGTCTTTGGAGTTTTAAATCTTCCAATCCGAAATCTTTCATATCTAGCTGCTCCTCATCTGGGTTCCTCCTAAAATTCTTTCTGTTTAGTCCTGATTTTCTGTGTTCTATTCTACGAGTACGAGTTGCCGTGTACTTTTGTTAACACACCATTTCATGCTTTTAAACTTTTTTCTCTTTTGCTTATCTCACATGCTTAAATATATGTAATTTTCGCTTAGTACCCCAGTTTTTCCTATACAGTATACAGGTCCCCGTATAAGTTCCTCCTCAAATAAGTTATTTAGTTCCGTTCCACGATATACACACCATGCTAAGTTTAAACCTTTTCTTCGTGAATATCTCGCGTGTCTAATTGTATGTCATTGTGCTCTGTACGGCCGTTTTTTGTACTCAAAAAAATTTAAAACTGAATAAAAAACCTTTTAGACAACTGACTGAACCTTTTAAAGCAAAAATAATATTGTGGCCTTAGTCTTTTCAGCAGCTAAGCTTAGCATCTGGCGCCCATAGACTCAAACGAGCCCGCAACTTTTTCGCCATGATTTGGTTTGTTTCGCGTCCCGGTAGTTTAAGTTGTCCCTGAGTAATATTCTTTCCTCCATGACTATACCTTTTTGCGATCTAGTTTGCCAAAACTGCAATCAATTTTGCATGCGGAAAAATATCACTTATAATTTTGCTGTCTAGGCCAAGTCTGCTCAGTCATGACCAGAGTTTCAGCCACAGACAACTCTTTGAAAACTGAAATCAATTTTGCCAAAAAGCAATTGTTTTTTACTCTTTTTACTCTCCCATGAAAGCTGACTGCACAAGAATCCATAAGAGCCTGTTGATTTCAACACAAGTTTTGGCCATAGACTAATGTTAGCCAGGCTGAACACTGCGCGCAAACCGATTCCTTCCCATGTGTGCTTGCTCCATAGACTCAGCAACCATAGACAATAGCTTGTTTGTCTTTTCCTCACTTTTTTTTCTCTAACCTTTATGTACATAACACTGGCCTGTTCACACGCGCTTCTTCGAATAAACTTTTTCTTGACCACATCATGGAGCTGAGATTCGCAGCTTTCATTTGAATCAAGTTACAATTAAAACGGACTGAAATTATGTCCGCTAGAAGACATCGTAGCAAGGGTTCCGGAACTTTTGACGGACAGTATAGCATTAAAGTTTGACTTACGATTATTGTGTAGACAACGTCAATAATCTATGTTTTAGCCCAATTATTCGCAGCTACATGCAGTTGAATGAAAAAATATAGCTTTATACGATCATACTACCGAACAGAGAGTAGTTTTGCTAAATAAAGTCGAGTAAACCATGTGGTATTTAGTATCTGTGGTCATGACTGAGCAGACTTGGCATAGACAGCAAAATTATAAGTGATATTTTTTCCGCGGGCAAAATTGATTGCAGTTTTGGCAAACTAGATCGCAAAAAGGTATATTGATGTATGTTGTCTTTCTGTTGGAGTTTTTTATTCATTGAAGTCGGCCATAGACAATTGCAGCGGGCGAGATTCACTTCGAGAAGGCAAATTGAGCCGCAGAGAGAGAGAGAGAGCGACGAGGTTTAAAAACACCCGCCACCCCGGGGGTGGGTGGCGATGGACATATCAACGCGCTGGACAAACCAGTTTATTTCACCCCGTTTCAACACACTTAGACTAACTATAACTGACTCGAAGTCGTTGGCTTCTGGCTGCAGCCATAGACAAAAAACAAAATGTTTTCTAATATTGACTAGCTCACAAGTTTATCTACATCACCCCAGTAGAGGAAAAGAGAAAAAGATCTTCAAACAAATTTGAAGCGAAAATTCTGCCCAAACGACAGCAATGGAAACAAAACGCATATTTCTTCTCGCCTGTGCCTTAATGGCGCTAATCATTGTTACTAATCACTATTCCCGGAAACAAACTGCATCACCTCGGAGTCGTATCCCTTCCGGGCCCAACAATTTGACCGCTTCAAAAGTACATCTCATTCGAAACAAAGGCCTGACCGCTGAAGAGTCGCTGCCAACGCTGAGCGATGTCGAAATGATCAAGAACTGTCCTCCGTACAACGAGCTTCGAAACGTCGACTTCACGAACCCCAGCCTGCGACACCGGCTGTGTCAGGAGACGCCGGCCTACCAGTTAGTCAGGGGCAAGTTCCCCTGTGCAAGCTGAACAGGAACTTACCGCAGCAGATGTACACCATTGTCAGACAAGGGTCTCCTGTGGCCAATGTGACCCGAGCGATGGGCGGCCCTCTAATGCCGATGTTCACCTTCGGCAAGGAGGACATGATTTCCGCGCATATGCTAAAACACAACGACTGGGAAAGCAGCTCTATTCGGACGATGCTCAACCTGTTACAGAAGCTTCCGAAAAACTCTGCGACGTTCCTCGATATCGGCAGCAACCTTGGCATCTACAGCCTGCAGGCCAGAGAGCTCGGGTATCCCGTGGTGGCCATCGATGCAAACATTCGCACACTGGTCAGGCTGCAGATGTCAGCGAAGCAGCTGAACTTGCTTGACGACAAGCTGAGGCTCTTCTGGGGCTTCATCAGTGACGACGTGGCGGTCAAGCGGATCAGCTGGGACGCTGACGGCATGAATTGCAATGTTGGAGGCGGCTCAGGCGGATTGGCTGACTGGAAACGGCAGGTCAAGAAGTCAATCGAGGACACGATTCCCGTGACCACTGTCAAAGCGGACGAGCTTCGAGCGCACATCGGCACCAAGAATGTGGTCATCAAGATGGACATCGAGTCCGGTGAGCACCTGTTCATGAAGACTGGCGAGAAGCTGTTTAGAGAGTTCAACATCATGGCGCTGCAGATGGAGTTCTGGCGGAAAAAACTCAGTAACGGACCGCAATTGTCCAAACATTACGAGTTTGTGACGCACTTCATGACCTCGAGGAACTTCTCTCTGCTGTCCATGAGCTTCCAAGTGCAGAACATCGCTACATTCAACGAGTGGGACGGACTGTGGGTCAGAAACGACTTTGTGGCTCAAGTTGCAAAGAAAGTTTGAACATATTTTAAAGGCGGACGTTACCTAATTAGAAATTAACATGTCAAATAATTTCGATATTCTTCTAATTTTTGTCGAATTGTCAAAATGTCGATAATAGCTGGATGTGTCATGCAGTTGGGAGTTTAGTTGCTTATTATATTTCTTGCCTTGCGCAATTAAGGGAAACAATTGCAAAAGCCACCTACAGCTGGTACGTGGTTCCTAACCTCAGTAACAGCAAATGTCTGCACTCAGTTTATCAGACATTGCCAGATAGCTCTGAGGCGCAGCTCGCTGCTGTCAACGGCAAGATGCGCTGATTTTGCCGTTAATTGAGCAAATTTTGCAACGACCAATTGTGCAAAGTCTCTAATGCGATTTTATAACAATACCTAATATCTGCCTGGAGCCAGGGCTGGCGGAGCGATCATAATTAATTGGCGCAACATTTCTCTCGTTGTTTACGCTAGCACAATGGTACCTTCACCACTAGTGCATGTTTTGACGATGTTGATGGAAAACTTTTTTGTGCCAGCTGCCTGCATCAAATTCGCGACTAGTTAATCTGCGATACAAATTGTTGCTTCGTGGCTAATTTTAAATCTTAACTGTTCATAGTTCAATTTTTACATTTGACTAAAAATTATAATCATTTCACTTGATTGGCTATCGATTATATTGCTTTAAGCTTTTAATACTGGCTATATTCTTACGTTCTTAAAACACCTATCATAGCTTTCTGCTCAAGCCACAGATACTATCTGTATTGTAGTATCTATCTATCTGTAAGCAGTATCTGTGGCTCAAGCAAATACCGAATGCTTTCTCAGCGATAGTTCCTCGTGCCTACCGCAATTTTAGTAGCTTGCTTCTGCTATTGAAATGTTGTCTTATAATTTCTTATTAAACATCACTACTGGTAATTCTTGGCGCTTGAGATCGCAGATAGATAATCGTAAATTCTGGCACGTGCTACTGTCAGTGTGAATTTTTCGGTCACATTTTACTTTTCTAAATCTCCGTCATGGGACCGCCTTAGAAAGAACCTGGCATTGGAGTGCACCTGGGGTAACGGCCGTTGCCTAGTCGTGTCCGTTACAGAACAGGTAAGCTTGTCCTTGATGCATAAGTCTTGAAGTTCCGGTGCCAGTTGCTTGGATGCCATGCAGCTATAGTTCCAGGCTGAGTTCTGTGCTCACTGCACCACACCTGCACGACCTTCTGCTCCTCAGCTTTTCTTTCTCGCTTCTTCGTGAGGTAAGTTTTCGTGATGCGTGACGAAGCGCAGTCCACACAAACTGTACTGGTGGTTCGCTCCCTTGGACCGCATGCTGCCGAACTCTCTGGAAGTAGTCGGGAAGACTGATCATCAAAAACCGAGAGCCAAGCACTTCCCGGTGTAAAATTCAGCAACGGTGCATTTAATCATGTGGGCAGCAGTCGGATCCAAGTTGTTGATTTTCAGAATACATATACCGGGTCCTCGCTTTCTGCTTTCTGTGTTACCGTGGGCCAATTTTTTCTGTTTTTGGCATGGCCGATGCTCGATCCTGTTAGATATGTGTTGATCCTTGTACTCTGGAACGAAATCTAAAACCGTGATACACAAGCAACTTGGCTTTGCCGTCGTTCATTGTGGTTAATGCGTCTCAATTTACATGCGTATGTAAATGTAACATGTAAAGTTCATGTACATTTAAAGGTCAACAATTATATTGGACGTTAGTGCAGTGCAATTTAAAATTACAATAATGACCCTTGTACCTTAAATTGAACATGCATCCGTCATACGAACGTTCCTTAACTCTCATGTCATTTATACCTCCAACAAGCTGTTGAAACCCGTGGATTTTGAACCCGGGGAATTCCGATTCCCGGAAATATTTGTGCATGTGCTCTGAGATCTGAGGCCATACTCAAACAAAAACTTGTTAATAGTTAGTAGGATAGAGTAAACATTAAAATGGAGTACATTCGTGTAAAATTAGGATTTGAGGCAAACATTTGATATTGTTGGCTGGGGTACGTGCTGCGCAGAATGTCGGGCAATGTCTGTCTGACTCTAAAACATGTATTGGCAGACTCTGGCCTCTGCCTCTGACTCTCCCTACGTACCTTGGATCGATTGCAACTTGTATTTTCTCTTCTGTTTCCTCTCTTCTCTCTCGTCCCTCGTCTCTCCTTTCTTCTCTTTCTCCTCTCCTCTCTCCCCTCGTCTCTCGTCTCTTCCCTCACCTCTCTTCTCTCTCGTCTGCTCTCTCATCTCACCTTTCTCTTCTTTTATCTTTTCTCTCTTATCTCTTCTCGTTTCTCTCTGCTCTGCTCTCTCTCTCTCTCTCTCTCTCTCTCTCTCTCTCTCTCTCTCTCTCTCTCTCTCTCTCTCTCTCTCTCTCTCTCTCTCTCTCTCTCTCTCTCTCTCTCTCTCTCTTTTATCTCTCCTCTCCTCTCTACTCTCTCCCCTCTTCATTCTCCTCTTTCCTCTTCTCTCTCCTCACTCACTTCTCTCTCCCTGTCTCTCCTCTCTCCTCTAGTCTCTGTAATCTCTTCTCTCTTATCTCTTCTCTGTTCTCTCTACTCTCCCATCTCTCGTCTGTTCACCCTCATCTCTGCTCTCTCATCTGTCATCTTTACTCTCTTATACGATCTCTCACTTATCTCCTCTGTACTCTTCTCTTTCACCTCTTCTGACTCCTTTCTTTCCTTTCTCCTTTCTCCTCTTCTCTTCTCTTCTCTTCCCTCTTCTATACTGTCTCCCTCTCTTGTCTTCTCTCTTCTCTCTCCACTCTCTCCTCCTTTATCTCTCTTATCTCACTTCTCATCTCTCCTTCGTCTGTTCACTCTCATCTTTGCTCTCTCACCCCCTCGCTCTTCTGTCATCTTTACTCTCCTCTCTTTCCTTACTCCTCTCTTCTTTTCTCTTCCCTCTTCTGTACTCTCTCTCCTCTAGTATCTTCTCTCGTCTCTCTGCACTCTCCTCTCACCTTTTTAATCTCTCATCTTTACTCTCTCATCTCTTCTTTCATTTGTCTCATCTCTACAATCTCATCTCTTTTCTCTCTCCTCCTCTTCCCTTTACTCTCTCATCTCTAAAATTTGCAGTTTTCCCATATAAGTTTCGACGCTGACTTGGCAGAATTGTAGGAGTTCACTTGCAACATACAGACAGACAGACAAACATCGCGTCAGTTTTAGTATATTGAGAGATAATACATAAATGATGGGTTTCGGCCTTTTCAGCGTTAAAACGCCTCCGGGTCTCAGGTCTCAGAAATAAATCAATTAGAGTCCTGGCCCCCATTCCTGTCAGATGGTCAGCCCCATTGTAGCTTGATCGTGTGGCGAGCAGTCTAGGTCATATAGCTAAGAGAGGGACAGCGAGAGACAAGCAGGGAGAATTTTGAAGGTAGAAATTAGTTAACCCGCAGGTTAGCTAACTCGCTGCCACCAGCCCGTGCGTTCCGGCTCACCAAACCGGAACTTTCGAAATCGGGCTTCCGACTAGAAGGGGCTTTGCACTTACCTGCCAACTAGTGTCTTTTTGCTGTCAATCTCGAAGTCATAGCCGATGATAAGGGACATTGCTGGGACTAGATCGCATTGGCCATGCAGGTACAGAGGGGACTTGTGCAGAGGATTCTTGCAGTGGCGAGTCTATGGGGTAGCTACATGTACTATTACATTGCTAAATTCGAGAGATTGTACTTCTGAACTTCAACGTGCTAACCAGCCTCTCGTAGCGCTGATGATAGACTAACTCGAACTTTAGAGATCGCATGATTACCCGAGCCGCTTGGCGAATCTAGAGTGCCCGGAAGTACATTTCTAGCGCCGATTTTGCACTATTGGCAATTTCGCTAACTGATTTGATAGATTGATCGACTGAGAACTGCCTTGCCATTGGTCCACTGTGACCGGCGCCTACTAGCTTAGCTATTCATTTTAACCATCAGCGAAAAAGAAATAAAACCGATAAAAATAACTGTCAGATTTAACCTTCTCGCTGAATCACTTAACACTTCAGATTGAATCGGAGTAAATAGACTACTAACAATATTATTAAATGATTTCCGCCTCAATAACAGCAATACTGAATAAAATGAGCAAAAGCGTGCGCCTAATCCGGCTACTGAAATAGGGGACAGATAGGGAATCACCCAATCAAGCAAGTCAAGGTAGCCTCTCACCCAACCAATCAGAACTCAGCAGTCGACCGGGGGAGACGTCCTTGATGATGAGGGGGATGTCGCAATCCGGAGATCAAGAGACGACGGCCGTGAGTCCGGAGTAGGTCGTGCCCCGGGAGCCAGAAGGTGCAGAACAGTTTGAGTCCGAGCGGGCCAAAACATTGGCTTAAATAGCCGCTAACTGGACCGTAGTTTGTTAAAATGGAACACCTCGACGCTGATTGGCTGAGCCGATTTGTTACCCAAACTCACGTGACTCAAAGATCCTATCAGTTCCCTTGGGGCCATAAGAATACGCTAGATGTCATTAGAAATCACTCAAAATAACTACATTATGATGTATGGATTTTCGCGTAAGAATTACAAAAATCAATGAACAAATATGCACTAGAAAGGTCTCATTAAGTAGAAAGGGAAGATGGTGAAGAGAAATCGATAATTTCTAATCCCAAAGTACTTCTAGGGGTAAGACGCATATAAGCTGTCAGAGCTGTCAAACGCCTGAGTGAACAAGAACAAAAGGCCCTGGCCTCATAAATCTGATGGCCTGTCGAAAATGATGAGAAAAAAGCGAACCGCCCGCATCCTCTCAGACCAACTGGCGCCAGCTTCGTTGAGTGAGGCGCAGTTGGCTGTCAGAAACACCTACGAGCTATGATTTATGACCCCAAAAATAGCAAAAACCGCGCCTATGTTATAATGACTACAATATAAGTATGACAAAATCATATAGCTACAAAAATCCTATACTATGAATTCTAGGAAAATTACAGAAAAGAAAGAAAATGCCCATAGCCTGCTATCAGTAGACTAACAAGTTTAAAACCCAAGTGCGTGAGATTTGGAAAAAATTGCGTTCTCATCAAATATATTGTACATGCATTGTGCAAATCAGCATCCATTGATGCTGATATAAAAAGGGACAATTTACAATGTAGAACAAAAGGAACAAAAAAGCAAAAAATACTTCGCTCTATAGCACGGACGCGTTCGCAGAACAGATGAGAGGGGAAGGTCATGTTCAAGTGAGTCCGGAACGTTTCAGTGTAGTGACAGTACTCCATTGGCCACGCCGCGTAGATACCAATAAATACTCCAATGAAGTGAAAGCCTAGATAGAGGTAGAAGACATACATTTTTTTTCTATTTAGGTCTGAATAATTTTCAATAGTTTTCTTTTATACTAGTCTATCTCTTTGTGTGCAGTGTCAGTCAGGAAGCTCATGGAGTTTTCACTCGTAGGTTAGAATAAATTAAGCAAATAACTATTTTTTGCAGCTGTAAAATTTTCCGCGTTATGTGTGTCTTAACAAAAAGTGCTATCTAGAGTACTGTTTCTGAAATAAATTCGTATTTTATTAAACATATATTAAGATAGTATATGAAACCAAGCAGAAAATATAGAATATTGACAATAATAACACTCATTGTGGTATATTTCTTGGGATAAAAGCACACTTTTGATGAGTCACTGGCGACTGGCCTATCCTGGAATTTTCGCTAAGTTCACTCTACAATTTAAGCCTATATCGATAGGAATATTATACTTATACTGGTCATTTACTGGCTGTATACACATTGGTCGCATTGATTTAGAAAATCGTTAGATTTGCTTTTTGTTATTTACCCTGTATTTCGGCCATTTTTAGGCTATTGGCAAATATTCAGTTAACCTTTTTGACTTGAATTAATCAGTTATTAATAAAATTTTCTCCGTGCTGTCTGTGCTGGCTTAGCCTAGACAGTAGAGACTACTTACTGTCTTGATTGTGTACTGTCAGAAAACTATTAATTTAAGTCAGTTTCCTTTGAATTTGTAGGCCTGACTCTAATCATTACATAGGCGTAGGCCCTATTTATTAGTTTGTCACATTATTTAGAGACAAATTAAATTAACTTGAAAATGGCTGGACAGGGACAGGCTGGTAACTCTGGAATGGAACAGCTTATTTTGATAATGAATAAGCTGCAAGATGCTTGTTCTTCATCTGGAACTGCCCACAAATTTGATTTGCCACAAATAGCTGTTGTTGGAAGTCAAAGTGCTGGAAAAAGCAGTGTTTTGGAAAACTTTGTTGGAAAGTAAGTATATTATAATGAGTTAATTATGATTTTATGAGCTATGGTAATTATTAATGGTTTTTATAACTAAATCAAATCAAATAAAAGAATACTCATTTTAGAAACAACCATTTTAAATAGTGATGAACTGAATGTAGATTTTTGCAAGTTTTTAAAACCAAATCCAAATGTGTTTCCAAATGTAAAAAAAGTGAAAAGTAAATGGTGGGAGTAACTATGACACCTTTCATTGACAAAAACCTTATCATCTAATTAGTAATCATATTAGTATTGTACATTAGTTTACTAGCAAGATTCAATCTATCTTGGGCTTATACTATATCTATCTAGTATCTGAATTGAAGTGAACTTAGAATTGAACTTCATTCTTATATATCTAATCTAACTACTAATTCCAATTACTAATACTAACTGACATTGCATTTGTGCAATTTGATGACTTTACCATGTACAGTTAATTGTTATTACTTATGTTTAATCAATTATATTTATAAATACTGATGCAATAATAGATTTGAAACTAATTACCTATAATACAAAACTTTAATCTTTTTCAATGTATATGCCAATTTATTCACAATCATTACATCTATCAAATCTATCCCTATCTGTTTATTAAAAAAACCATTGCTACTAGTAATGCTATGCAAAAATTAAGATAAATATGCAACAAGGCAAGGTATTTATTTTGTGTTAGGCTACTTGCTTGATATAGTAAATAAATATCTATAGGTCAAGCTATAATAAAAGCTAAAGCCAAAGGAATGATTATAATATAATACAATTCCAATATAGCATCTTTTAGCATCTATTTCTCTAATTATTACCAATAGGAAATAAGTGAAATATATAGACCTAGGCTAGCCTAGTATCTATTATTATCTATTTAGACACTTAGAGCTATGACCATTTTAGTATATAGCTATCTTGGTCATGCGCCATATAATTTAAGTTTGTTTAAAATGAAAATATTTGTAATACTTTAAAGACTTTTTGTTCAAAAACCTTTCTTAGAAAACTCAACTTCTGAAAAATGAATGGCCTTTTTAGAAAATTTTTTAGCATTTTAGGGATTTTTTGTTTTCGGCCTACAGTGGCATACATTTAGCAAAGATAAAATTCTTGTTCCAGCATATATTACTACATGATCTAGACCTTGGTATATTACCACACTATTGTCAAAAAGGTATCTAGTACATACCAGAGCTTTTTGGACAAAATTTTAGCTAGGTGAGGACCAAATATACCAAAAAATGAAAATGTGACCTTGTCAAAAATGCCAAAATTTCAAAATTATTCAACCTTACTTTTAGGCTGCAGTAATAAAAGAACTTTTTTATATTATAACAATTTTTAAATAGCCAATTTAGCAATAGACAATCTGGCAATAGTCAATCCAGCAACAAGGTATAAACCTATTAAATAGGCTATTTGACATTTAAATAGATTTGAGAGCTTTCATATGTAATATTATAATTATTACAATTAGCAGACTCAAAATCCATGGGTTTCAATAGCTTGTTTTCTTAATGATGACATTACTTTAAAAAAAGGGAAACTGTATTAAATTAATACATTATTTATTTTCAGTAAGAGATGCACACTAGTTTTATAATTAAATGCCAAACCACCTAGCAGTTATTTTCCACTTCATAGCTTAATAGAGATGTCAACTGGGAAGTTCCAACACAACCATCATGCATGTAAAAAATTCACAACACATTATTTAACATTTGACATAATACCCTAAATTATATCAGAAATAAAAATAGCCATAAATGTTTAATTTTCATTTGAAAAGATCCAATACTATCCTACTAAAATGAATTCTCTATATGTAAAATTCAAACCTACATGTAAAAAGTTTTGTTTGTATTTAAAATCCATATAAAATCTACAATACAAAATCTGTTGCCAGATTGTCTATTGCTGCTTTGACTATTACCAGATTGTCTATTGCTAGATTGTCTTGTCCCTATATTGACTAGAAGCCCAACCATTAAGGATCTTTTTCCATTGTTACATTTGACATTTATATGTACATTTTAACAAAATAGGTGGCATGTCTATTACTCCTTTATAACAACTTATAATCATGAAGGTACAGTACCTAAATTCTTTAGAATAGCACTATCACTTTCCATTATTCTATATATATTACTCAGACTCACACTATCAAAGTCACCTTTTAATTAAGCACTACCTTTTGTTATAGAAACTAAAGCTACTTAACAAGTACAAGTACCTATTTTCAAATAGCTTTGTAAACCACTTTTTGTAAACCAAATACAACTTTTTAAGATTCAAACATACTAAATATGCATATTAATGAACTATGAAGGGAAGGGCTAATGCATGCCAGAAAATTCTGGCATATAGGACACCTTTGTAATTATAGCTGCCAAATTAGCTAGATATAGTTGTAAAAGTGTCTAAGCCTTAGTCAATTTGCCTGCATCCAATTCAGCTGCTTCTAGTTTGTCTATAAAATAGTTTAATGAGCATTTTGTTTATATGCTACCTTTTTGTCTATGTTTATAGACAGTATAAAATATACGAGACAACATTAAACAACTTTTCCTAATTGCACTAGCAATCTATAGTCTAGATCATGGTAGGTATTTGCTAGAAAGAAAACTAGTTTTTTGATTATATGCCAATATAAATAAAAAATTATACAAAAGGTAAAGTTGCTTATACACAAACTTTTTTAGAAAAATATTTGCAAATAGCATGTTTTTTGAATATTTAATCCCTTTAGCATCAAGCAATTTCTTAGTCACATTGCATGTACTGTCACGGAAAAATTTCTGATTGAACAGTGCAAGTTTAAAGAAAATTGGTTGAGTCATTTTTGCTAAAATCGATCACACACATACCTACCTACCTACCTACTGACAGACCATTTTTAGTATATGGAAGTTTTCATTTTTAGTATATCTGAACTATTTCAACAAAAAATAGTTTAACTAAACTTTAAAGCATTTGTTTTTAACTAGAAACTATTAATATTTGCTTCCATTTATTTTTAAAAGAGCTTTCTCTAATTGATATTTAATTACACAATATATGCTAAGCTTAAACTTTGGTTTTTTGTATGTCAACTGTCATACATGCGCAACCTCCAAAATTCAGTCGGCCGTGCAACTAAGTTTTAACAAAAATGCGACGTAGTTTTTGGCCAAAAATGCGACTTACATGTGAAAAAACCCTAAAGCAAAATTAACGCAACTTTGGGTAAACGGCAGGAGTAACTATAACTGTCTTATTAAGTCAAAATGCCTCGTCAGCTACTTAGTACTACTATTAGGGTTTTTTGGGTGGCCATTTTTGCGACTTCCTTGGTTGGCCGCCAAATCGGTCGGCCGGATCGGCCGACTGTTGCGCATGTATGTCAACTGTATATACTAGTGTTACCTGAAAATTCTATATGCTAAATGTTCACCAAGATTCTCAACAAGGGCAAAAATATATTGAATTTTTTGGCATAAAGGCTACCTTCTGGACTATGGTAGACAATTAGTATTTTAATTAGTACAAGCATATATCTTTACATACAACATAGGCATTGTGTTTAGCATTTACATGCATATGAAAAAGATTAGAAATAAACTATGCATTATTTAAGAGCAATAAAATTCAATAATTCAGAATATATGTATTTTAAAATATGGCCTATTTGTCATTATTATATCAAAAATAGTAATCTTTTTGTTTTATTTGGAAAACAAACTATATATCTATACAATTAAGTATAGTTATATAGCCAATAAAGGAGAAAAAATTTTTATTATTACATACCATGTGATTAATAGTGTATATATATACATAGAGTATGATCTAGACAAATTGCCTATTATTATTTTGTCCATTGGTCATTTCATTTGCCTGTAGCTGAATTGGTAAGTAGATAGATTGATTAGGATCCATTATGGATAGTTTATATAAATCGTATATCACACAGATGAGAAAATCAATCCGGGTGTCTATATACTTAAACATGTTTTAAATCTTCAATTCCAAGTTTAGTGTTTCTAAGTTTCTTAAGTTTAAGTTGCATAAAAGCTCAATTATACTATTTAGCCTTAAGTCAATTAGTCAAAGAATATCAAATAATCAAAATAATGTTTAGCTAACTATGAAAAACATTTTTAAATATTAGTATGATACCTGCATCTAGAATCAAAATTTTCCTGCATACTTTCATGCTCAACAGAGTATTGTATCTATTTTTTAGATTTTTTCCAATAGAGACCAAAAGCACTTATTATGTTTAGTTCATAGTAGAGGTTAGACATGATTGCAGTTGTGATCACAATTTTGTGAATTCATGACCATTTTTTACAATTGTGGTTGTGGTTTGCTTTAGCAGGTTTATGAGATAGTGATTTATTTACTTGCTTTTTTATCTTTTTAACTCATTTTATAAGTTTTGTTATTGATTTTATACATTCAAGTTTCATTAACAATATAATTGCCATTACTTGTTTTAGATACCTTAGGCTTAGTAGTTGTAGTTAATGACTCAAACAATAATAAAAAGTATACTAAATGATATCACAGTCACAATCAACATCATGCCTAGATGCAAAATTCATGAAATTTCACTTCCAACTAAATATTTCATGCTTGTCTAACCTCTAGTTCCAAGTCAATTTGTCTGCTGCCAATTTGGTTCTTTTTGGTTTTAACTTTGTTAGTATAATATTAATGGCCAAATTTGTAAAATTGGTCTGCATCTAGTCTTTCTTGTCTAAGATGTTTTTTTCCTAACTTTAGTAAAATTTGGGCACTTAGTCACAATCTACCATATAATCTATACATGTCTTGTGTAAATTATTTTGGTATGCATTTACATTTTAGTTTTGTCATGGTTTCTATAAGGCATTTATTTCTATGGATGCTGAGATAGTAAAGATGTAGTTTTGGTCTGCATATTCTTTTGCCCATAGACAAAATTCCTACCAAGATTTGCCCACAGTGCATTTTGCCTTATTAGGCATACCCCACCATGCTTCTAAAAGAGCCAGGCAACCTAGTTTATGGGATCCAAAGCTTTTTAGAAATCTATGAGGAGCATGGACAATTTACATAGCTCTTTGTGAGACTCTGGTGTCAATGATAGCTCATATACCAGATTACAGAAACTTGTTTTGCCATTGACCATCTGGGTTGGAAGCCACTCTGGGTTTTGAGAAGCCGCTCGTTGATAATGGGCTAAATGCAGTTGCAAAGAATGGTGTTAGGGACTCTAGCCAGAGTGCACTCTAGGGCAGGGGTTTGCAAACTTCTTACCTTAAAGGGCAAGATAAAAAATCTAGCTTTTAGCTCATGGATATAGGCCAGATGAGAGTGGAAAGGAGAGGAAATGGGGAGAGAGATGAGAAATGACGAAAGAGAGAGGAGGTGAGAGGCAATATGAGAGAGGCCATGAGAGAAGAGATGAGTGAGAAGAAAGGAGAGAAGATGAGAGGAGAGGTTGAGAGGAGTAGAGAGAAGAATAGAGATGAGAGGAGAGCAGGAGAGATAACTGAGAAGAGACTAACCTTGAGCTGGCTAGATTGCCATTCTTAAGTGTCCAAGGACCCAAGGGCCAGATAGAGGGGCTTTGCAGGGCACATGAACTCGTATGGCCCATGGGCTAAGTTTGCCCATCCCTGCTCTAGGGCAATGCACACAGGTTGTCAAGGCCACAAGAGTTGCTCTTTTTGGGAATGTCCATGAACTTAGGAGTTTTCCATTGCTCTGAGGCACCAAAATTCTATAGTATTTCAACTTTAAATAAATTATCTCTTGACCAATTTTTGTAGCCTCTATAGTATTGAGCTTATAGTATTATATTAACTTATTCTAGTTGTTTTCAAAAGTGACACTCACACTGTATAGCTTGATTTATAATTTGTTTGACCAATAATATTTTCAAACAAAAATATTGATAGAGCCAAATGCTCCTACCATTATATTAAAGTACCTAAAAATAAGTAATAAATATAATATGCTCGTAAAGATTTTTAGCTATCCTCTCCACAAAAATTTTACCTAAAACAATCAATACAAATTTTAGAGACTTTCTGCCTCGTGGTTCCGGCATTGTCACCAGGCGCCCGCTGATACTCCAGTTGTTGTACAATCCATCGGGTAGGAAGGCCTTTTTGACACAATAATTCAATAGTTAGTTACTGCTACTGTTCCTTGACCTCTTACTGTTAGCAATCTAAGAGTTGCCCACATATTCCAAACCTCCCCTGACCCCATTGCCCTATTCAAGACCTTCCCTGACCCCACCACCATCTTCAAGACATTCCCTGACCCCACCACCATCTTCAAGACATTCCCTGACCCCACCACCATCTTCAAGACATTCCCTGACTCCACCACCATCTTCAAGACCTTCCCTGACTCCACCACCATCTTCAAGACCTTCACTGGCTCCACCACCATCTTCAAGACCTTCCCTGACTCCACCACCATCTTCAAGACCTTCACTGACCCCACCACCATCTTCAAGACCTTCACTGACCCCACTGCCATCTCGAACACCCGCCCTGACCCCACTGCCATCTCCAACACCCGCCCTGACCCCACTGCCGTCTCCAACACCCGCCCTGACCCCACTGCCGTCTCCAACACCCGCCCTGACCCCACTGCCGTCTCCAACACCCGCCCTGACCCCACTGCCATCTCCAACACCCGCCCTGACCCCACTGCCATCTCCAACACCCGCCCTGACCCCACTGCCATCTCCAACACCCGCCCTGACCCCACTGCCATCTCCAACACCCGCCCTGACCCCACTGCCATCTCCAACACCCGCCCTGACCCCACTGCCATCTCCAACACCCGCCCTGACCCCACTGCCATCTCCAACACCCGCCCTGACCCCACTGCCATCTCCAACACCCGCCCTGACCCCACTGCCATCTCCAACACCCGCCCTGACCCCCCAACACCCGCCCTGACCCCACTGCCATCTCCAACACCCGCCCTGACTCCGCTGCGTTGGCAGCCGAGTACGCCGAGTTCGGGCACCAGCGCGGCCGGAAGTACACCAACTTCGAGGAGGTCCGCCAGGAGATCGAAGCGGAGACGGACCGGCTCACGGGCCGCAACAAGGGCATCTCCAATGTGCCAATCATGCTGCGCGTGTTCAGCCCGCACGTGCTCAATTTGACCTTAGTTGACCTGCCCGGCATGACCAAAGTGGCTGTTGGCGACCAGCCGCCCGATATCGAGGTGCAAATCCGCAACATGCTTCTGGAGTTCATCACCAAGGAGAACTGCCTGATTCTGGCCGTCAGCCCGGCCAACTCGGACCTAGCCAACTCCGATGCGCTCAAACTTGCCAAAGAGGTTGCCGATTGTTTTTGCGTGCAAATATCGGCGCCATATTCATTTTGCAGGTGCGGAGTTATATTAATCTGCTACTGTTCGCTCCCGCCAGGTGGACCCCGCCGGCACCCGCACCATCGGCGTCATCACCAAGCTGGACCTCATGGACCAGGGCACCGACGCCAGGGAGGTTCTGGAGAACAAGCTGCTGCCGCTTCGCCGCGGCTACATCGGCGTGGTCAACCGATCCCAGAAGGACATCGAAGGTGAGACTGCTCACTGCTCAGACTCTACTCCACTGACTGCTCAGACTCTACTCCACTGACTGCTCAGACTCTACTCCACTGACTGCTCAGACTCTACTCCACTGACTGCTCAGACTCTACTCCACTGACTGCTCAGACTCTAATTCACCCTATAATGCCCATAGACCTCATCTACACAGCTCCCTGCTCCCCTCTGAAACGTCACCCCAGGCCGCAAAGACATCAAGGCAGCCATGGCGGCGGAGCGGAAGTTCTTCCTGTCGCACCCGTCCTACAGGCACATGGCGGAGCGCATGGGCACCCCGTACCTGCAGCGCTGCCTTAACCAGCAGCTCACCAACCACATCCGGGAGACGCTGCCCTCCCTGCGCAGCGAGCTGCAGACCAAACTGCTAGCCATGGAGAAGGACTACCAGGCCTACGCCAATTTTAGTCCCGACGATCCCAGCATCAAGACCAAGGCGATGATGACGTAAGCCGCCGTTTGCCAGCTGTCTGGGGTTTTTCCGCTGGGCTGCCCGCGATCATCTTTCATCCATTCCTATAGGAGGTTGTGGGGGGTTTCCATCGAGCTGATGCACTCATTCCAAGGGGGGTTAAATGTGGGGGGTTTCCATTGAGGAAATGCTTAGGCGATCGCATGAAGCAAGCCAAAGTGGCCATCTTGCAGGATGATCAACCAGTTCACTGACGAGTTCACCCAGTCCATCGAAGGCTCCGGCGAAGTCAGCACCAAGGAGCTGTCCGGCGGAGCCAGAATCAATCGCATCTTTCACGAGAGATTCATGTACATGCTGCATCAGGTAAGATAATTAGCAGTGCGTGCATACTGAGCTGTCACCTTGTCAAGTGCTTTATTCAATTTTATAACTTGAGCCCGTCTTAAGCTGAGCCTAAGCTGTCCGATATTTAATTTACCAGTGCTAGAGTACAAAGATTTTATCGCTACATATCGGATTCTTCCAGTGCTAGAGTACAAAGATTTTATCGCTACATATCGGATTCTTCCAGTGCTGGAGTACAAAGATTTTATCGCTACATATCGGATTCTTCCAGTGCTGGAGTACAAAGATTTTATCGCTACATATCGGATTCTTCCAGTGCTAGAGTACAAAGATTTTATCGCTACATATCGGATTCTTCCAGTGCTGGAGTACAAAGATTTTATCGCTACATATCGGATTCTTCCAGTGCTGGAGTACAAAGATTTTATCGCTACATGTCGGATTCTTCCAGTGCTGGAGTACAAAGATTTTATCGCTACATGTCGGATTCTTCCAGTGCTGGAGTACAAAGATTTTATCGCTACATGTCGGATTCTTCCAGTGCTGGAGTACAAAGATTTTATCGCTACATATCGGATTCTTCCTAAAATGTGTTTAGTAAACTGACAAAGTAAATATTTTTATAGCCAGAATAGTATAAGAAGAATTTATTAGAGATTTTATCAAAGGGCACTGGGCCAGAATAGAAGCAGAGGTCACTGAGCCAGAATAGAAGCAGAGGGCACTGAGCCAGAATAGAAGCAGAGGGCACTGAGCCAGAATAGAAGCAGAGGGCACTGAGCCAGAATAGAAGCAGAGGACACCGAGCCAGAATAGAAGCAGAGGGCACTGAGCCAGAATAGAAGCAGAGGGCACTGAGCCAGAATAGAAGCAGAGGGCACTGAGCCAGAATAGAAGCAGAGGGCACTGAGCCAGAATAGAAGCAGAGGGCACTGAGCCAGAATAGAAGCAGAGGGCACTGAGCCAGAATAGAAGCAGAGGGCACTGAGCCAGAATAGAAGCAGAGGGCACTGAGCCAGAATAGAAGCAGAGGGCACTGAGCCAGAATAGAAGCAGAGGGCACTGAGCCAGAATAGAAGCAGAGGACACTGAGCCAGAATAGAAGCAGAGGGCACTGAGCCAGAATAGAAGCAGACGGCACTGAACACTTAACCGCTGCGGGAAAGCTCACAAATAAGTAATTTAATCCGCACAGCATGCCACTAACTCATTCTATTGTCACTTTAAAGCGTTTCGAAACTCATTTCTAGGCATCCCTGTTTGTAGGACTTCATGCTAAGCAGAGAGTGCGTTTTTATACAGTGCACTGATCCAAAAGAACTCTGCTTTTAATGCTTTGCATTGCCACCCATTCCAATGTAGCGTGTAAACAAATATTTCTAATACAGAAACTAACAGATTGTGTTTCAATTGTTCTTGAATTTTAATCATTAGCCGTATCTAACTGCCCGTAGTTCACTGCAATTTACGGTGCGGCACTATTGGATAAAAAATGTAGCAGTGCTGTTGGATTGCTTATCCCCTGCTCTTTTCCTAGCTTTGTTCTGACACCATCTCAGCCACATAGGGTGATGTACAGCATCGAGACATTGCCTGGGTAGTCAGACAATTGGGCAAACACTGAGACAAACAATTAAAAACACTGAGACAAACAATTGGACAGACACTGAGACAAACAATTGGGCAGACACTGAGACAAACAATTGGGCAGACACTGAGACAGACAATTGGGCAGACACTGAGACAAACAATTGGGCAGACACTGAGACAGACAATTGGGCAGACACTGAGACAAACAATTGGGCAGACACTGAGACAGACAATTGGGCAGACACTGAGACAGACAATTGGGCAGACACTGAGACAGACAATTGGGCAGACACTGAGACAAACAATTGGGCAGACACTGAGACAGACAATTGGGCAGACACTGAGACAGACAATTGGGCAGACACTGAGACAGACAATTGGGCAGACACTGAGACAAACAATTGGGCAGACACTGAGACAGACAGGCAGACACTGAGACAAACAATTGGGCAGACACTGAGACAAACAATTGGACAGACACTGAGACAAACATAAAAACACAAAAGGACAAACACAAAGATGCACTTGTAGACACTTACGCAGACACCAACACAAAACGACAGATAGACGAACAAATAGAGACAAAGACAGGCAGAAATAGTTCTGTCTCAGAGGCTGTTCTCACGCCATTAATGCACGCACAAATCGATTTTTGCAATCTTGAGTAGAAGTGGATTTCCAGCCGCACAGTCAAAATGGCCTCAACTTCGCTCCACTGCAGACCGAATCCGATGAGCGCGAGCTGCGCAAGGAGATCAGCTACACTATTCGCAATGTGCACGGCATCAGGTAGGAGCTCTGCTCTTCATCTGGTAACGGGTGTTTAGTGCCGGAGTCCTCTAAATCTATAATGGGATCCTTTTACTGTTTCCTTATTGCTTTCCGCACTAAAATCTAGAATCCATTCGAAACATTCCATCTTCCCGTGACTAACATCCCATTTCCCATGTTGAGAATCTCATTTCCTATATTGAGAATCCCATTTCCCATGTTGAGAATACATTTCCCATGTTGAGAGTCCCATTTCCCATGTTGAGTGTCCCGTTTCCCATGTTAAGAGTCTCATTTCCCATGTTGAGAGTCCCATTTCCCATGTTGAGAGTCTCATTTCCCATGTTGAGAGTCTCATTTCCCATGTTAAGAGTCTCATTTCCCATGTTGAGAGTCCCATTTCCCATATTGAGAGTCCCCTTTCCCATGCAGAAAATCCCACACTGGGTGCACCCGATCCCCGCAGGACCGGCCTGTTCACTCCCGACATGGCATTCGAGCGCATCGTCAAGCAGCAGATCATGCGGCTGAAAGAGCCGACGCTGAAATGCGTGGACATGGTGATCGAGGAGCTCATCAACGTGGTGCACAAGTGCACGCAGCAGATGGCCAGCTACCCCAGGCTGCGCGAGGCCGTGGAGACCACCGTCACCAACCGGATCCGGGAGCAGGAGACCCGGGCCAAGACCCAGCTGATGCTGCTGGTGGACATCCAGCTGGCGTACATGAACACCAATCACGAGGACTTTATCGGCTTCGCCAAGTGAGTCTCGGGTTGCGTGGCCCGGATGCGAACACAATTCCCATTGCCGAATCAGTCATTGCGAATCTCACTTTTACCTTCAGCGCCCAGCAACGGACTGAGAGCACCAGGAAGGAGCGAGTGGCGAACCAGGTGCGGCAGCTTATGCTGGGGGTTGGGATAATAAAGCTGGGGGATTCGGTTCGGGGCAGTGTTGGCACCACTGCGATTTTTTATCGCTCAGCGATTTTTTATCGCTCAGCGATTTTTAATCGCTCAGCGATAATTTTGTCTGTTTTGCTCATTTCCTGCGATTTTTTGTGGACACCAGTCCTTTCAACTTTTTATCAAGTACTGTGTTTCATTTTGTGCTCAATTTAAGTGTCATGAATGTCATCAATATAGCGTGAGGCTGTGCAAGCCTCCGGTTTTGAAGCTCGGCGAAAGGAGATTGAGCATGCTGCGGTCGAGCGAGCACTGAAGAAAGCTGCTGACGAAACGGCTCGGCGAAAGAGACAGGCGGAGTTCGGCGCTCGATCTGTCCTGCCAAAGGTTCCAAAGAAAAAATGAACATCCACTGAAGAGCCTGCAGTTTTGCTTGACTAACGTTTGACTAGCCAAACAAAGATTCACGTAAAAGTATTTCTTTCCCTACAGTTACCGACATTGACCAACAATTTAAATATTAAAAGAATTCATTTTAGCTATATAGAATTGAAAACAGATTCAGACAACTGGAATATAGCACAAAATTTAGTTGCAAAATTGTTATTACTTATTACTCATCAGCGGTCGTAGCGTCTTGTGTTTTTGTTGGTTGCTCGGTTCGGTTTCATAATGAACATCAGTAATCTATATTATACACTCAGCAACAGTCAAAACCGCCACCCTACCGAGAGAGGCGACTTCTCTCTCACCTTAACTGCAAGTGACGTAACTTGCGCCACGGCGTGGCTGGAGCTGGGTGAGAGTGAATGCAGGAGAGGGCAATCAGGGGATGCCCCATCTGCTTCTTTCACCCCACATTAGACGGAGCAGGGTGGCTGGTGCGGTCGGAGTTCGCCTGACAATCCGCAGCAGACGTCGATTTGCCCTGGCTGTTGAGCCGCGGAGATCATGGCGCTGGCTGCCTATGGCTGCGTGCTGAACACTACCAGTATCTTGGGACTTCGTTAACAGCGCCGGAATTGTTGAACGTGATCGGCCAAATTGGCGAGCAACTGCGCTGATGGATGCACCAGCTTCTACTCGTAGCATGTCAACAGCGCGCCATCGTTCAGCGTCTGTCATATGCCTGACCATTGTCACGTGTACTGTTGCACCCCAAACCCCAACCTCAGTCCCTTTTGTACTCTCACCCTGGAATTCACTCTCACCTAGCTTTAGCCACGCCGTGGCGCAAGTTGCGTCACTTGCAGTTGAGGTGGGAGGGAGGTCGCCTCTCTCGGTAGGGTGGCAGTTTTGACTGTTGCTGAGTGTACGCTCGTATGTATGCCTGTCTTATCTTAAGAAAATGCTTGTGTTGTATGACTACTTCACTGCTTCGGCGTAAATGAGAGTTGCATGCAGTTATTGCAAATTGTAGCAGTTCTTTCTGGTCAAATAGAAGATGGAATTAGAAATGGAAAGCTAAAAAATAAAGTTGTTTTCGCATACTGGCGCCTTCGGGGTTCGAGATGTGCTAGAGATGCGATGTGTGGATATGCTAGAGGTGGGTATGTGATATGCTAGAGATAGGGGAATGGGTATGGGATTTGGGATATGCCAGAGGTGGGATATGGGAAATAGGATCCATGAGATATTAGAGATGGGATCTCTGGAATTCTAGAGATGGGATCTCTGGGATGCTAGAGATGGGATCTCTGGGATGCTAGAGATGGGATCTCTGGGATGCTAGAGATGGGATCTCTGGGATTCTAGAGATGGGACACTGTAATAGTTTATGCTAGACTGGATCAGAAAATTGGGTGAGACAACATGGTTTGGTTTGCTGCTGTCACAATTATCATTATTATTCCTCTCTGTAAAACCGTCAAAGTGTCTGAATCTGAGCTGAGCAAATACCACTGAGAATTAAATATTCTGATTTATGGAATTCGTCTGCGCCCTCTGTACTTCAGCTGTGAGTACAGCCGTTTTTGCTGAGTTGCCCAACAAAATGTGAATTAATGAGAGGACTCAATCTGAGCTCATTATATATTTTTTTTTCGCGAGGCCCATATGCAGCAATCAGGCGGAGTTGTTCGCTTTTGCGCAGTGCACTGTACAGGCTCACAGTCATTCAAGTCGCCTCTCCTCTGTCCAGGTGATTCGCAAGGGCTATCTCACGCTCAACAATGTCTCCCTTATGCGCGGCGGCTCTAAGGAGTGCTGGTTTGTGCTCACCGCTGAGTCGCTCATGTGGTTCAAGGACGAGGAGGTGAGCTGACCGGCTGACTAGCTGACCCACTGATTCCTCAATGACCCACTGACTCCTTCCCTGAGCCACTGATTTTTCAATGACCCACTGACTCCTTCCCTGACCCACCGATTCCTCAATGACCCACTGACTCCTTCCCTGACCCACCGATTCCTCAATGACCCACTGACTCCTTCCCTGACCCACTGATTCTTCAATGACCCACTGACTCCTTCCCTGACCCACTGATTCCTTTCCTGACCCACTGATTCTTCAATGACCCACTGACTCCTTCCCTGACCCACTGATTCTTCAATGACCCACTGACTCCTTCCCTGACCCACTGACTCCTTCCCTGACCCACTGATTCTTCAATGACCCACTGACTCCTTCCCTGACCCACTGATTCTTCAATGACCACTGACTCCTTCCCTGACCCACTGATTCCTTTCCTGACCCACTGATTCTTCAATGACCCACTGACTCCTTCCCTGACCCACTGAATCTTCAATGACCCACTGACTCCTTCCCTGACCCACTGATTCTTCAATGACCCACTGACTCCTTCCCTGACCCACTGATTCTTCAATGACCCACTGACTCCTTCCCTGACCCACTGATTCTTCAATGACCCACTGACTCCTTCCTGACCCACTGATTCTTCAATGACCCACTGATTCCTTTCCTGACCACTGATTCTTCAATGACCCACTGACTCCTTCCCTGACCCACTGAATCTTCAATGACCCACTGACTCCTTCCCTGACCCACTGATTCTTCAATGACCCACTGACTCCTTCCCTGACCCACTGATTCTTCAATGACCCACTGACTCCTTCCCTGACCCACTGATTCTTCAATGACCCACTGACTCCTTCCCTGACCCACTGATTCTTCAATGACCCACTGACTCCTTCCCTGACCCACTGATTCTTCAATGACCCACTGCACTCCTTCCCTGACCCACTGACCGACCACATTGCCGCAGGAGCGCGAGAAAAAGTACATGCTGCCCCTTGACGGCCTGAAGATTCGAGACGGCGAGTCGCGCGGCCTGTTCGGCAAGAAGAACGTCTTCATGCTGTTCCACTCTGAAGGCCGGTGGGTGTTACGTATGCAATCTGTATGCAGTTTACAACTCAGCCGCTTATACCCTAAGCTGTGATATGATAAACAGCAGCCCTCCCATCTCCATCCCCCAGCAACACGTACAAAGACTACAAGACGCTGGAGCTGGCCGCCGAGTCCGCAGACGAAGTGGACAGCTGGAAGGCGTCGTTTCTGCGTGCCGGCGTTTTATCCCGAGCGGGAGAGCCGCGAAACGGATGAGGTAAAGCTGCGTCTGGCATGAGTGGCTAGCTGGGTATATTTTGTCAATAATTGCTACTGTCAAGTAGTCCAAAGCGAGACTTTGTTGAGCAGTGTTAGTGTCGCGTGGGGTCTGTCTGGTTGCAAAAATGCAGTTGGCTGAGTTCGACGAGCCAGTTGGTCACGTGATCGTGCGGTCATACGGTCGCCAAATTATCAAGTAGATGTAGGGCCCTATTGTACTTTTATTACTCGAATTCGGTCGTTGGTGTACTTTTATTGCTCATTAGTCTCTGTCAGATAGTCGCACATCTCTTTGTTGCTCTACTAGTACCTAAAGCAGCTATGATTGGCTATTGCTCTCACTCACTGGTTGCACTGAGAATGCTCAGCTATAATTGGCTATTGCTCTCACTCACTGGTTGCACTGAGAATGCTCAGCTATAATTGGCTATTGCTCTCACTCGCTGGTTGCACTGAGAATGCTCAGCTATGATTGGCTATTGCTCTCACTCACTGGTTGCACTGAGAATGCTCAGCTATAATTGGCTATTGCTCTCACTCGCTGGTTGCACTGAGAATGCTCAGCTATGATTGGCTATTGCTCTCACTCACTGGTTGCACTGAGAATGCTCAGCTATGATTGGCTATTGCTCTCACTCGCTGGTTGCACTGAGAATGCTCAGCTATAATTGGCTATTGCTCTCACTCACTGGTTGCACTGAGAATGCTCAGCTATGATTGGCTATTGCTCTCACTCACTGGTTGCACTGAGAATACTCAGCTATGATTGGCTATTGCTCTCACTCACTGGTTGCACTGAGAATGCTCAGCTATGATTGGCTATTGCTCTCACTCACTGGTTGCACTGAGAATGCTCAGCTATGATTGGCTATTGCTCTCACTCACTGGTTGCACTGAGAATGCTCAGCTATGATTGGCTATTTCTCTCACTCACTGGTTGCACTGAGAATGCTCAGCTATAATTGGCTATTGCTCTCACTCGCTGGTTGCACTGAGAATGCTCAGCTATAATTGGCTATTTCTCTCACTCACTGGTTGCACTGAGAATGCTCAGCTATAATTGGCTATTGCTCTCACTCGCTGGTTGCACTGAGAATGCTCAGCTATAATTGGCTATTGCTCTCACTCGCTGGTTACACTGAGAATGCTCAGCTATAATTGGCTATTGCTCTCACTCGCTGGTTGCACTGAGAATGCTCAGCTATGATTGGCTATTGCTCTCACTCACTGGTTGCACTGAGAATGCTCAGCTATGATTGGCTATTGCTCTCACTCGCTGGTTGCACTGAGAATGCTCAGCTATAATTGGCTATTGCTCTCACTCACTGGTTGCACTGAGAATGCTCAGCTATGATTGGCTATTGCTCTCACTCACTGGTTGCACTGAGAATACTCAGCTATGATTGGCTATTGCTCTCACTCACTGGTTGCACTGAGAATGCTCAGCTATGATTGGCTATTGCTCTCACTCGCTGGTTACACTGAGAATGCTCAGCTATAATTGGCTATTGCTCTCACTCACTGGTTGCACTGAGAATGCTCAGCTATGATTGGCTATTGCTCTCACTCGCTGGTTACACTGAGAATGCTCAGCTATAATTGGCTATTGCTCTCACTCGCTGGCTACACTGAGAATGCTCCACCGCCTCAGCAGCTCGGCGAAGATCCCACAGACTCGGACGGTCCGGGCCAGCAGCCCGACAGCTTGCGCGACCGGCAAGTTGAAATCATTCGCAGCCTGGTCAGCAGCTATTTCCAGATCTGCGTCTCCGAGCACAAAGACCTGTTCCCCAAGATCGTGGTGCACCTGCTGGTCAACTGCGTAGGGCTTGATGGGTCTTTGTGACCGCCTGTCTGGCTTCGCGGCTTGGGGGGGGGATATTCGCTGATGATTTCACTCTGATTCCAGCTGCGATCACGCCTATGCTCCCAGATTGACTCACGCATTGCCTGATTGGCCCGCCACCCCAGCCCGAGCAGGACCTCGGCAGCACGGATCCGCAGATGGAGCGCCAGGTGGAGACCATCCGCAACCTGGTCGAGTCCTACATGAAAATTGTGGACAAAACCCAGCGGGATATTGTGCCCAAGACTGTCATTCACATTGTGGTCAATGAGGTAATGCCCTCGGAGCCATGACTGCCGTTCCCCTTCCTAATTGTGATTCCATCAATACTATGCATTGGCTTTAACCACTCTAATGAACTGCAATTCACCAATGGATAGGGTTCTCAGCGCTTGTAGCCTTGAAAATTAGTGAACATGATTGATTAATGTTCAGCCCACCTGGCAGTGCCAATTGCATTCGTTTCATACCTGTCATTAGCCTAATCAGAAACCGAAGTTTCCGAAGTTTAGAGAATACCCAATTTAGAGAATATCAAATGTTAGCCTTATCTTGAAAAACCATTCCCAGCCTCAGCTTGTAGACCCAATCCCAGCCTTCAATGTACACCCAATCCCAGCCTCCGATGTACACCCAATCCCAGCCTTCAATGTACACCCAATCCCAGCTTCCAGTGTACACCCAATCCCAGCTTCCTGTGTACACCCAATCCCAGCTTCCAGTGTACACCCAATCTCAGCTTCCAGTGTACACCCAATCCCAGCTTCCAGTGTACACCCAATCCCAGCTTCCAGTGTACACCCAATCCCAGCTTCCAGTGTACACCCAATCTCAGCTTCCAGTGTACACCCAATCCCAGCTTCCAGTGTACACCCAATCCCAGCTTCCAGTGTACACCCAATCTCAGCTTCCAGTGTACACCCAATCCCAGCTTCCAGTGTACACCCAATCCCAGCTTCCAGTGTACACCCAATCCCAGCCTGCACTGTAGGCCAAATCCCACCCACCCGCCCCGCAGTTGAAGGACTTCCTGAAGTCCAGCATGCTGGCGCAGCTGTACGGCGGCTACGATCAGAACCAACTGATGGAGGAGTCGCCCGAGGAGGCGCAGCGCCGCGAGGAGACGCTGCGCATCTACAAGGCCACCAAGGAGGCGCTGAAGATCCTCAGTGACGTCTCGGCCAACACCACGCACACGCCGACTCCGCCGCCTGTGAAGGATGACTGGATCCAGCCGGACTCGATGCCCGCCCCGCAGCCTCCGACTCACGGCCGGCGACCCCGTTGGCGGCGGCCCGCCGTCTCAGCCGCCTCCTGTAGCGGCCGGCCCGCCGTGCCCTCACGACCGGCGCCCTCTGTACGCGCCCTGGAGGCGCCGGGGCTCCCGGCGGTCAGCTGCCTCCGCCAATGGTGCCACAGTAAGTGCCCAGGCCTCTGGTGTCTTGGGGGTCTGCGATTTCCTGCATCCCCTATATTGATTGAATAGGCGATCCATGTGTTGCTTTTCTGTAGCTTGATTTGTTGCGCTTCGATTTTAGCTATTCGATTGGGCGCCAAACTGTGTTTAAAAATTCAATGTAATTTCACTATACAGTATTAGGACTCAGAAGCGCATATAATAAAGCGTTAAGGCACGCCAAACAGGGTGTCTGAGTAGCGCCAAACAGGGTGTCTGAGTAGCGCCAGACAGGGTGTCTAAGTTGCGCCAAACTGGGTGTTTAAATGGCGCCAGACAGGGTGTCTAAGTAGCGCCAAACAGGGTGTCTAATTAGCGCCAAACAGGGTGTCTGAGTAGCGCCAGACAGGGTGTCTAAGTTGCGCCAAACAGGGTGTTTAATTAGCGCCAAACAGGCGGGTGTCTAAGTTGTGCCAAACAGGGTGTCTGAGTAGCGCCAAACAGGGTGTTTAATTAGCGCCAAACAGGGTGCCTAAATGGCGTCAAATAGGGCTGTTTAAATAGCGCCAAATAGGGGTGTTTAAACAGCACCAAAAGGGTGGTAAATGGCACCAAAAGGGTGGTAAATGGCACCAAAGGGTGGTAAATGGCACCAAAAGGGTGGTAAATGGCACCAAAAGGGTGATAAATGGCACCAAAAGGGTGGTAAATGGCACCAAAAGGGTGGTAAATGGCACCAAAAGGGTGATAAATGGCACCAAAAGGGTGGTAAATGGCACCAAAAGGGTGATAAATGGCACCAAAAGGGTGGTAAATGGCACCAAAAGGGTGGTAAATGGCGCCAAAAGGGTGATAAATGGCACCAAAAGGGTGGTAAATGGCGCCAAAAGGGTGATAAATGGCACCAAAAGGGTGGTAAATGGCGCCAAAAGGGTGGTAAATGGCACCAAAAGGGTGATAAATGGCACCAAAAGGGTGGTAAATGCCACCAAAAGGGTGGTAAATGGCGCCAAACATGGGAGTCCAAAAAGCGCCAAATAAAACGCCCAGAAGCGCGCCGAAAGAAGAATCAATAAAGTATGCATAAAAAACCGAAATAGGCGGTCTCCACTTGCATGGACTCGCTTGCATTCTTTACCTACCAACCCCATCAGACATCGCGTCAAAATCGCCAGCTCCTGAGTAAGTTGAACTGTTTTGCGGTCGCTTCCCGTTCTGACTGTCCCGTCTGCTGTGTCCGTGCTTTGAGTGCTGCTTTGAAAACCGTTGCACTCGCTTCGTCTACTGTCAGTCGCATCACAGTTCGGATTTTATTGTTTAGAGCCAATAAAATTTTACTTGCCAATCGTACTGGCCTTAAAGGCGCACTCGCTCGCACTGAACTCTTTGAACACGCGCTTGTGTAGGAAGCCGCTGGGCCAGCGGTCTGTTTCCACTGGCGCTTTTGGCTTTGAAGCCGCAGCCGCCGCTTCGTTGGCCGCGTCCTACCAGGCTGCCCAGCCGTTTTCAAAGCAGTAGACTGTCATATTGGACCGCCTGCACCACCGCAATCCCTGCGGCTGGCAGTGCTGGATTGGATCTCTGGACTCGGATATATCATCTGTCTGTGTTATCTGTGCTTTAACGGTCTTGGATTTTTATATTTATAAAACTGACAAGTTAAGATGATTATGCATAAGAGCATTGGATAAAATTCTTATCCAGACAAAGATAAATATTCTTGCAGAATTTAGATTAGCAATTTTGTGTTCCTCCATTGGCTCTGCGCAGCAATACAATTAATTGCCAGCGAATCTTTTATTCGGACTGAAAAACTCCGATCTCATCTTGGTAGCAATTCGTCTCTCGGGCAGGACAAACTTTTTGGAGTCGGGATCTCGGCACAAGGTCGGACGGGTTCTCGGGACAGTGTCGGGACGGGTTCTCGGGACAGGTCGGGACGGATCTCGGGAAAACTCGGGACTGGATCTCCGGACAACTCGGGACGGGATCTCCGGACAACTCGGGACGGGATCTCCGGACAGCTTTGGGACGGGGATCTCCGGACAACTTGGGACGGGATCTCGAGATAGCTCGGGACGGGATCTCGGGACAACTTGGAAAATCTCGGGACAACCTGGAAAAGCTCGGGACAACTTGAAAAGCTCGGGACAACTCGGGATCTCAGGACAGCTCGGAACATCTCGGGACAGCTTGGGACGGGATCTCAGGAACACTCGGGATCTCAGGACAGCTCGGGACAGCTTGGTACGGGATCTCCGGACAACTTGGGACGGGATCTCGAGATAGCTCGGACGGGATCTCGGGACAACTTGGAAATCTCGGACAACCTGGAAAGCTCGGGACAACTTGAAAAGCTCGGGACAACTCGGATCTCAGGACAGCTTCGGAACATCTCGGGACAGCTTGGGACGGGATCTCAGGAACACTCGGGATCTCAGGACAGCTCGGGACAGCTTGGTACGGGATCTCAGGACAACTTGGGATCTCAGGATAACTCGGGATCTCAGGACCGCTCAGGACAACTCGGGATCTCGGGACAACTCAGGATCTCGGGACAGCTTGGGACGGGATCTCAGGACAACTCGGGATCTCAGGACAACTCGGGATCTCGGGACAGCTCCGGACGGGATCTCGGGACAACTCGGGATCTCAGGACAACTCGGGATCTCAGGACCGCTCGGGAAAACTTGGGATCTCGGGACGGGAACTCGAGACAGGATCTCGGGATCTCAAGACAGAATCTCATGACAACTCGAGACGAGATCTCAGTACTTGATTTGGCCATAATCACAATCGGAACATCCATATATTACAAACTTTTACTCCATTACTCTACTGCGAGCGTAACAGCCTTCAGACTGTGAACCACAGGCTCAGAAGAGATATCTGCACAGCTGTTTAGCATATTTATTATACTTGAGAAAAATCTTCCGCTTTCATTCTTCAAACATTTTTTCTTTTTCGCTATCTCAACAATAATTTAGAAGCTTGCATACTGCCTAAATAGTCACATTTTCAAAAACTCCTCCCTCAACCGTGGCAGGATTCTGGAATGGAGATGGAATCCCATTCTAGCACTGCCCGGAATCCCCCTAAAGTCGCAGCTGGCACTCAGCTAAGCTTCAATCCGACTGCCTTTTGCTCTCTATTTAACCGGCTGATCAATGCGGTGGAAATGTTTCAACTGGATACTTGCTACACGCTACTTACTACTGCCTGCTCTTCTTCAGCAGTAGTGCAATACGCTTATTAGACGTATTTTTGCTATTTGTTCAATTTCCGTCACCGATTGTAGGCGAGCTGTGAATGACAGCCACGGCCTGCCGCCGCCCCTGCTGCCTGCGTGAGTAGCGAGCCGCCGGGCCCTCGCTTCCCTCATCGGCTTTTTTATCCTCGCTCATTTTTATTTGCCTGAGTGGCATTCTGTTGCTTGATCGCATGCTCCTTTTTGCTTTAGAAGCAGTCAGATTTAATTGCCAATATTTCCTTAAGTATTATTTTTATTTTAAAGTATACTTTTCACTGCATACAAACACAAGTTTATGTCTTGCATGCTCGTATGAAAATATTTTGGCAAATTATACTCACCCACTCATTATGGCTGTTGTGCCACCCTCCCAGATCCTCAGTTGCTGTACCAGCCTCCCAGATCCTCAGTTGCTGGGCCAGCCTCCCAGATCCTCAGTTGCTGGGGCAGCCTCCAAGATCCTCAGTTGCTGGGCCAGCCTCCCAGATCCTCAGTTGCTGGGCCAGCCTCCCAGATCCTCAGTTGCTGGCCAGCCTCCAAGATCCTCTGTTGCTGGGCAAGCCTCCCAGATCCTCAGTTGCTGGGCCAGCCTCCAAGCTCCTCAGTTGCTGGGCCAGCCTCCCAGAGTGTCAGTTGCTGAGGCCAGCCTCCCTGAGTGTCAGTTGCTGAGGCCAGCCTCCAGATCCTCTGTTGCTGGGCCAGCCTCCCAGATCCCCAGTTGCTGGGCCACCGCCGCCCTCCCATGCCCAGGGTGCGGGGCGCCAGACCCAGCACCAGGATCAGTATTGCATGTTCGTGTTGTTGCAAAGCCAAAAAGCGGCACATTTCTCATAGACTCCGAGCTATCGTATACTAGGATTCGACTCTGCTTGTCTAGAAAGCTCGCATAGAAACTGTTTCAGCGGTTCGGCAGCCGACCCCCCCCCTGCACCGTCCCGCAGGCGGCCAACATCCGGCACGCCGCCCATTCCGTCCAGGCCGAACATGGCTGATTGTTTCTGGGCGCCTAGCAACCGATCGAGCCTTGATTACGAGTTTCGAACATAAAAGATTTGCTTAACATAAATTATCACTTTATTGTTTATATCTATTCAAAGTTATCAGAGCTGTAAACTGAAGCTGCAGCTAGTTGAAATTATGAATTAATTATGCTGCCAGCCTGCTGATTGTGAGCTTCTGTGTGATAATTCAATCAAATAATGCTTACTCAGCTCCCCATTTTTCAGGTTTAGTATTTGTTTTGTAGAAACCAATTCTCCCATTCTGTTCAATTTGCTATCTGCGATTCAAGCAATTTATTTGATTTTCTGTTGCTAACTGAAATGCGACTTATGAGCGTCACAATCACTTCGATTTTCGTTTGCCAATCTGTCACCATAGTAACCTGCGTACACCTGTCGTTGTAGCCGGAGTACTCAACATAAATAACTTTATCTACTGATATTAGCAACCACATTGATGTTATTAGTTTGATGCTTACTTGGCCCTGACCAGCCATGACCCTGCTAAAAAATAATTGACGTTGTGTCGCGCACAAACCATTTTGCCTACGAGTTATTACGATTTGTTAGTCTTCTGTACGAGTCAGTCAATGAATACTTATTAGAAGCTACGAGGCACAATTCATATACTGTCGGTAATTAGTTTAAAAACGTAAAAGAATGAAGCATGAGAATAGAAAATCTGTTAACATTCTGCTAGTACTACTTATTTCATGAGTAAGCGTAAGCGACAAGGCCAGGTGCATCTAGGAATTTAGGTAATTTTTGTTTACTACACATCGTGCTGTGTTGGCCCGCAATATTGATCGTTATTTTATTTTCATGTAGGTTATTGATTGTTATTCTAATATGCTATCCGCTGACTGCCAGTTGTAAAAGTTGTCACCAATAACCCAAGTATACTTGTAGTACGCAGGTGGCAATTGACTGATGCATGTAACTCCGCTCGATTCCTGTAATGCACTGTGGCTAATTTAGTCGCATTTTCAATCTGTTTTGCAGTAGCCTGGAACCCGAAACATCCGCCATGCAGGCTCGCATATTCCATCCTAACTTCAGTCGGTTCCTCATTGTAAAATGCTTAAAGATGTTCGATACTGGTGGATCCCGCTGCTTAATTAATTCATTTCGATTCCAATTGTCTGCAGGTGAAGAATGTCTGGCCAATTCTGATTATATAGTACGCGCTATTATTATTCGGCGCCAACCGTACTTGTACTAATTTGCCTCATCGTATATCAACTACAATGTATTATTCCATGATATATACTAATTAATTGATACTAAATGGCTTTTCATGCTTTCGTTGTCTGCATAAATCAATCAACTCTGCGCTTTAGCTGGCACAATGGATCTCCACTGTCGATTATAATTTGCACTAATATCACCTGTAACTCGATTCCTTGACCAACTTTCCCATTCCCTGCCCATTGAGTTTCAAGCCTGACCATCCTCAGAGAGCGCACAATTTGCCCCAAAGTTTGTTCTTTCTACAAACGGCTAAAATAATAGCGGATCGATCTGCGCGTGAATGCGTACTTCTATATCTTATTTACACGCATATACACATTTACGACATGATGGTTATATTAATAAATTGATTTTTCTTGCGCGCTACTTTTGCGCTTCGTCGTGCGGTTTATTCATTTGGCGCATAAGTTCTCTCAGTTGATGCAAAAATTTTTTAGCTTTTTGATATTTTGCGCATCAGCGCGGGGTGTGTAGTTTCTTGTCCCTTCATATAGCTTATACATCACATGTACGAGTACATGTAGTAGTTTCTTAGTAGCGGTTCTAGGGTTTTGTAGAATAGCTTTGTTTATTGTATGTTACAAGTTGCAGATTAAAGTACTCGTGCTTTGTTTCAATGCACAATTACATGTATATCCGGGCGATAATGCAATTCAGGATCCAGGTCCAAAAAATTACTAAAAAAATAAATCTTTCGCCAATCGGACAATTTTGCAGCTTAAATAAGCAAAAAACAACTTCAAAAAAGGCTAAAAGCCAACTACTACGTGCAATAGTTTGTTAGCTTTGATCAGGATCAATAACTCAGGACACCGTAGTATAGTGTAGTATAACATGGTGGTCCTTGAGTTAACTACTGAAGAAATCTAGGAATGTATTTTCCTCATTAATGTGGATTGTCGTGGAGGTGAGTCAAAATTGTTGTCTTTGATCGTTAATAAGCAAGAAAAGATAATTAGGTCTAATCTAAAATTAAAATATAACAGATAATTTTTTACTTTTTTCTAAAATAAAATGCTTTGAAGATGCCAATAAATAATTAAAACATTTATTTTGTTAAAGTCTACCAAAGATAAGAAAATTCAAAGCTTAAGTCTCTTTCGTCATAACTTTTTGTCACTACTGTTTTACTAATACTAGCTTGACACAAAAATTATTTTACAGTATCATTTATCCTGTGTGTATTCAAAATGTATTCACTCAAGGCAGTCAGCTATGTGCAGCGGACCATTCAGGCTACGTCTAAATTATCTCCTCTCAGTGCAACGGTAAGCAACAGCAACAAGTATTAAACTTCTCAATGTTTATTCGATAGTCCGTGCTCTATAACATTTTGATTTTTGTGATTGTGGGGGAAGAGCCAGCGAACTAGCCACGAAGGTACCATGGTGAACGGCGAAGTGCAAGCAGAATGAAAGGAATCTGATGTCTAATTGCTAATACTACTTGAGTCTACTCTAAAGTCTGTTAAACTAATAACTTGGATTAAGGGTTCAAAGGCTTTAGTTTAGATGGCCCTAGTTGAAAAAAATCTATACTTTAAAATTTGAAATATGCCTATTAGACCGATTGCATATGCTTTTGTTGTATATTTTCCATTTCATTCATAATATAATAATTTAAATTTACTTAAAAGGCCTAGTTTTGTAAA
>NIVC01003741.1:0-12500 GCA_002269645.1 Macrostomum lignano
CGACAGCCGAGGCGGGGAGCGAACGCAGATACAGCTGACGATGCCTGCCCCGGCTCCCGTTACCATGGCACCTGGCCGCGAATCGATTTTGCGCTTCGGTACAACGCAGCGGTAGAAGAACTGGACCAGCTGATGGCGAACCAGGCAGGGCAGGCGGACAAGGAAAAACAGCACGTCCACGTGGGGTGGCATGGCGGCTGGAGCGGGGAGGTGAGCAGCTTGAGTGCCGTGGGATTGATGGGGGCTTGGATTGATGGGGCCTGGGACTGATGGAGCTGGACTGATGGGGCTGGGATTGAGGAGCTGGATTGATGGGGCTGGAATTGATGAGAGCTGGGATTGATGGACTGGCATTGATGGAGCTGGACTGGATGGCTGGAACTGATGGAGCTGGATTGATGGAGCTGGTCTCGATGGAGCTGGGATTGATGGAGCTGGGATTGATGGGGCTGGACTGATGGACTGGAACTGATGGAGCTGGGATTGATGGGCTGGTACTGATGGAGCTGGATGGATGGGCTGTGACTGATGGGGTTGGGATTGATGGGCTGGGATTGATGGAGCTGGGATTAATGAAGCTGGGATTGATGGAGCTGGGACTCGATGAGCTGGTACTGATGGAGCTGAGATTGGTGGGGCTGTGACTGATGGAGCTGGGATCTGGTGGACTGTAATTAATAAAGCTGGGATTGATGAAGCTGGGATTGATGGATCTGGCATTGATGGAGCTGGGATTGATGAAGCTGGATTGATGAAGCTGGGATTGCATGGATCTGGCATTGATGGAGCTGGGATTGATGGACTGGGATTGATGATCTGGCATTGATGGCTGGGATTAATGGAGGCTGGACTGATGGAGCTGGCATTGATGGAGCTGGCATTGATGGAGCTGGACTAATGGGAACTGACATTAACGTAGCCAGATACTGGGACTGATAAGCCGACTGAGGATTTTGGAGTCAGAGAATACTATCTACTAGGCTAGCAGAAAAAATACAGCACTAAGTAAGCCACATTTGAATATGTGGCGATAGATATATCATGTCGATCAGGACGCGAAGCAGTATATTTATCGATTAAACTTACTTTTAAAGTACAACAGAAACGGACATATGCTAATGGCTATGCAGGGGTTAAGTTACAATCCAACTGTAACAACAGCAGCTCCGATATAGACATTCAGATTCAAAACCCTATTAAGTAAAAAAACAATGAAATTAAGGACAAATTGAGGTGATAATCAAAAAAACTTCTACAAAATCGTAGGTTTTAAAAGTGCTTTACTGAACTTACTACTGATCTAGTAGGTTGCAAGTAGCATAGTAGTGGTATAAGACGAAAAAAATCGATTATATCTATAACAAGTAGGTTACTTATAGAAGCATCTAATTAGATATAATCAGCTATAAAGTTAAATTGCTACTTTAAATAGACACCAAGAAATACTAGTAAAAATAACTATTGTTAAACAATTAGTTTATACAATGGGCTACGTAAAGGTAATTGAAAGCGCACAAGGATATGTACAGGTTTTCAACAAAATAAACTAATTCTAATATACAAAAAACGGCAATCAAATATTCCAAACAAATAATTTACGCTTAACTTGGTTTCTAAAAAGACCCTTTTATATTTTAACCCTTTTTCCGCGTGTTAGATTGCGCTTGAAAAACAAACTACGCTACATATCGGTGTTTGTAAGATTTAATCAATATACATAAGATAAAAATTAGGAAACAACTTAATAATTAATATACAGATATTTCTGGGATAAAATTGAAAAAATATCACTATTTACAATGAGATCTACTGATAGTGATAAAGCGCCATCCAACTAAAAAACTTCCAAAAACCAAATTAATAAACTGTGAATTAGGAGTAGCTCGTATCGATAAATGATAAAAAGGCATAAATAATAAGAAGAAAAGTGCGAACCGATCGAATATTTACCTATATACTTTAAGTTAGCATAACATTGATTTAGAATATATAAGAAAGAGCGTTATGTTTTCGTTTTTTCACTTATAATTTTACTCTCCTAATTGCCAGTCTACTTTGAGTACAGCGATGGCGTTTTTGCCGATTTTTTCGATTGAGTTTTATTCGCTAATTTTTTAAATTATCTGTGTTCTGTTTTAAAAGCCTAAAATATTGTCTGAAATAGTAATTCTAAGAGTGAGTACAGTTACTAACGTAAATACAAATTTAAAGATTTGCAAACTATTAGCTGAAAACTTCTGATAGATTCTGTAAATAAAGAAATTACAACTACTGTAAGTAATAAACGACAGTTTAGATTAAATATGCTATTACACTTACACGGTATTGCAGAATATTTAACTGTCACTAAATGAATTGAATAAAAACGTCCTACAAACAGACTGATCAAAGAAAGTGACCAAAACGAGAAGCGCCACTGGAGATACCTGCAGATTCTTGAAATCTCCATACACAGAACTAATCAAGAATAGTCTATAGACAGACTTGAGAATCATCCATAGAAAATCATGAGAATCGCCCATAGACAAATCATGAGAATCGCCATAGAACAAACCATGAGAATCGCCCAAAGACAAACCATCATGAGAATCGCCTATAGACAAACCATGAGATCGCCATATACAAACCATGAGAATCGCCCAAAGACAAACCATCATGAGAATCACCCCATGAGACAAACCATGAGATCCGCCCATATACAAACCATGAGAATCGCCCCATAGACAAATCATGAGAATCACCCATGACAAACCATGAGAATCGCCCCATAGCACAACCATGAGAATCGCCCCATAGACAAACCAAAGATCAAGTCCAGCTGCAGTTTAGAATTGACCAATTGACCCTATCTATCACAGCTGAAAACAGTTTAACTAGATTCCGGATCTTCATTAGCATCAGCGATTCGATCTCCGCGATAGCGCAGAAACGAAACGGCGGCCGCGGCTGCCAGATTAGCCGAAGCGTCAGCAAACTGCTGCTGTTGCCGATTCTGCCGACTGCGGCTACCACTGTCGCCTGAGGCCGACGTCGGCGGCGCGACGGGTAGAAATGCCCGCAGCTCGTCTCTTCTTCTTCGCTGCTCTCCTGGGTAATCTGGCGCTCGACTGCGGCTCTGATAAAGAGAAGAGCAAGATTATATAAAAATAATAGTCACCCGTTTGTTAGTTTCTAAAGCCAATCTCAGGTCCATGAAGCGATTCTCATGGTTTGTCTATGGGCGATTCTCATGGTTTGTCATGAAGCGATTCTCATGGTTTGTCTATGGGCGATTCTCATGGTTTGTCTATGGGGCGATTCTCATGGTTTGTCCATGAAGCGATTCTCATGGTTTGTCTATGGGGTGATTCTCATGGTTTGTCTATGGATGATTCTCATGGTTTGTCTATGGGTGATTCTCATGGTTTGTCTATGGGTGATTCTCATGTTTGTCTATGGATGATTCTCATGGTTTGTCTATGGGGCGTTTCTCATGGTTTGTCTATGGGCGATTCTCATGGTTTGTCTATGGGGCGATTCTCATGGTTTGTCTATAGGGCGATTCTCATGGTTTGTCTATAGGGCGATTCTCATGGTTTGTCTATGGGGTGATTCTCATGGTTTTTGTCTATAGGGCGATTCTCATGCTTTGTCTATGGGGTGATTCTCATGGTTTGTCTATGGGGTGATTCTCATGGTTTGTCTATAGGGCGATTCTCATGGTTTGTCAATAAAGCGTTTCTCATGGTTTGTCTATGGGTGATTCTCATGGTTTGTCTATGGATGATTCTCATGGTTTGTCTATGGGGTGATTCTCATGGTTTGTCTATAGGCCGATTCTCATGGTTTGTCAATAAAGCGTTTCTCATGGTTTGTCTATGAGGTGATTCTCATGGTTTGTCTATGGATGATTCTCATGGTTTGTCTATGGGCGATTCTCATGGTTTGTCTATGGGGCATTCTCATGGTTTGTCAATGAAGCGTTTCTCATGGTTTGTCTATGGGGTGATTCTCAATGGTATGTCTATGGGGTGATTCTCATGGTTTGTCTATGGATGATTCTCATGGTTTGTCTATGGGGCGATTCTCATGGTTTGTCTATGGATGATTCTCATGGTTTGTCAAGGAAGCGTTTCTCATGGTTTGTCTATGGGGTGATTCTCATGGTATGTCTATGGGTGATTCTCATGGTTTGTCTATGGATGATTCTCATGGTTTGTCTATGGGGCGATTCTCATGCTTTGTCTATGGGGTGATTCTCATGGTTTGTCTATAGGGCGATTCTCATGGTTTGTCTATAGGCGATTCTCATGGTTTGTCTACAGGGCGATTCTCATGGTTGTCTATGGGGTGATTCTCATGGTTTGCCTATAGGCCGATTCTCATGGTTTGTCTATAGGGCGATTCTCATGGTTTGTCTATGGGACGATTCTCATGGTTGTCTATAGGGCGATTCTAATGGTTTGTCTATAGGCCGATTCTCATGGTTTGTCAATGAGCGTTTCTCATGTTTGTCTATGGGGTGATTCTCATGGTATGTCTATGGGGTGATTCTCATGGTTTGTCTATGGATGATTCTCATGGTTTGTCTATGGGGCGATTCTCATGGTTTGTCTATGGATGATTCTCATGGTTTGTCAAGGAAGCGTTTCTCATGGTTTGTCTATGGGGTGATTTCTCATGTATGTCTATGGGGTGATTCTCATGGTTTGTCTATGGATGATTCTCATGGTTTGTCTATGGGGCGATTCTCATGCTTTGTCTATGGGGTGATTCTCATGGTTTGTCTATAGGGCGATTCTCATGGTTTGTCTATAGCGATTCTCATGGTTTGTCTACAGGGCGATTCTCATGGTTTGTCTATGGGTGATTCTCATGGTTTGCCTATAGGCCGATTCTCATGGTTTGTCTATAGGGCGATTCTCATGGTTTGTCTATGGGACGATTCTCATGGTTTGTCTATGGGGCGATTCTCATGCTTTGTCTATGGGTGATTCTATGGTTTGTCTATGGACGATTTTCATGGTTTGTCAATGAAGCGTTTCTCATGGTTTGTCTATGGGGTGATTCTCATGGTTTGTCTATGGATGATTCTCATGGTTTGTCTATGGGGCGATTCTCATGTTTGTCTATGGGCGATTCTCATGGTTTGTCTATGGGCGATTTTCATGGTTTGTCTATGGGCCGATTCTCATGGTTTGTCAATGAAGCGTTTCTCATGGTTTGTCTATGGGGTGATTCTCATGGTATGTCTATGGGGTGATTCTCATGGTTTGTCTATGGGCGTTGTCATGGTTTGTCAATGAAGCGTTTCTCATGGTTTTGTCTATGGGGTGATTCTCATGGTTTGTCTATGGGGCGTTGTCATGGTTTGTCAATGAAGCGTTTCTCATGGTTTGTCTATGGGGTGATTCTCATGGTATGTCTATGGGGTGATTCTCATGGTTTGTCTATGGATGATACTCATGGTTTGTCTATGGATGATTCTCATGGTTTGTCTATGGGGCGATTCTCATGGTTTGTTCTATGGGGTGATTCTCATGGTTTGTCTATGGGGCGATTCTCATGGTTTGTCTATAGGCGATTTTCATGGTTTGTCTATAGGCCGATTCTCAAGGTTTGTCAATGAAGCGTTTCTCATGTTTGTCTATGGGGTGATTCTCATGGTATGTCTATGGGTGATTCTCATGGTTTGTTTATGGATGATTCTCATGGTTTGTCTATGGGGCGATTCTCATTCTTTGTCTATGGGGTGATTCTCATGGTTTGTCTATAGGGCGATTCTCATGGTTTGTCTATAGGCCGATTCTCATGGTTTGTCTATAGGGCGATTCTCATGGTTTGTCAATGAAGCGTTTCTAATGGTTTGTCTATGGGGTGATTCTAATGGTTTGTCTATAGGCCGATTCTCATGTTTGTCTATGGATGATTCTCATGGTTTGTCTATGGGGCGATTCTCATGCTTTGTCTATGGGGTGATTCTCATGGTTTGTCTATAGGCGATTCTAATGGTTTGTCTATAGGCCGATTCTCATGGTTTGTCAATGAAGCGTTTCTCATGGTTTGTCTATGGGTGATTCTCATGGTATGTCTATGGGGTGATTCTCATGGTTTGTCTATGGATGATTCTCATGGTTTGTCAAGGAAGCGTTTCTCATGGTTTGTCTATGGGGTGATTCTCATGGTATGTCTATGGGGTGATTCTCATGGTTTGTCTATGGATGATTCTCATGGTTTGTCTATGGGGCGATTCTCATGCTTGTCTATGGGGTGATTCTCATGTTTGTCTATAGGGCGATTCTCATGGTTTGTCTATAGGCCGATTCTCATGGTTTGTCTACAGGCGATTCTCATGGTTTGTCTATGGGGTGATTCTCATGGTTTGCCTATAGGCCGATTCTCATGGTTTGTCTATAGGGCGATTCTCATGGTTTGTCTATGGGACGATTCTCATGGTTTGTCTATGGGGCGATTCTCATGCTTTGTCTATGGGGTGATTCTCATGGTTTGTCTATGGGACGATTTTCATGGTTTGTCAATGAAGCGTTTCTCATGGTTTGTCTATGGGGTGATTCTCATGGTTTGTCTATGGATGATTCTCATGGTTTGTCTATGGGGCGATTTCTCATGCTTTGTCTATGGGTGATTCTCATGGTTTGTCTATAGGCGCGATTCTAATGGTTTGTCAATGAAGCGTTTCTCATGGTTTGTCTATGGGGTGATTCTCATGGTATGTCTATGGGGTGATTCTCATGGTTTGTCTATGGATGATTCTCATGGTTTGTCAATGAAGCGTTCTCATGGTTTTGTCTATGGGGTGATTCTCATGTTTGTCTATGGGGTGATTCTCATGGTTTGTCTATGGGGCGTTGTCATGGTTTGTCAATGAAGCGTTTCTCATGGTTTGTCTATGGGGTGATTCTCATGGTTTGTCTATGGGGTGATTCTCATGGTTTGTCTATGGATGATTCTCATGGTTTGTCTATGGATGATTCTCATGGTTTGTCTATGGGGCGATTCTCATGGTTTGTCTATAGGGCGATTCTCATGGTTTGTCTATAGGCCGATTCTCATGGTTTGTCTATAGGGCGATTCTCATGGTTTGTCAATGAAGCGTTTCTAATCTTTGTCTATGGGGTGATTCTAATGGTTTGTCTATAGGCCGATTCTCATGGTTTGTCAATGAAGCGTTTTCTCATGGTTTGTCTATGGGGTGATTCTCATGGTATGTCTATGGGGTGATTCTCATGGTTTGCCTATAGGCCGATTCTCATGGTTTGTCTATAGGGCGATTCTCATGGTTTGTCTATGGGGCGATTCTCATGGTTTGTCTATGGGGCGATTCTCATGTTTGTCTATGGGCGTTTCTCATGGTTTGTCTATGGGGTGATTCTAATGGTTTGTCTATAGGCCGATTCTCATGGTTTGTCAATGAAGCGTTTCTCATGGTTTGTCTATGGGGTGATTCTCATGGTTTTGTCTATGGATGATTCTCATGGTTTGTCTATGGGCGATTCTCATGGTTTGTCTATGGGGCGATTCTCATGGTTTGTCTATGGGGCGATTCTCATGGTTTGTCTATGGGGCGTTTCTCATGGTTTGTCTATGGGCGATTCTCATGGTTTGTCAATGAAGCGTTTCTCATGGTTTGTCTATGGGGTGATTCTCATGGTTTGTCTATATGCCGATTCTCATGGTTTGTCAATGAAGCGTTTCTCATGGTTTGTCTATGGGGTGATTCTCATGGTATGTCTATGGTGATTCTCATGGTTTGTCTATGGATGATTCTCATGGTTTGTCTATGGGGCGATTCTCATGCTTTGTCTATGGGGTGATTCTCATGGTTTGTCTATGGGACGATTCTTATGGTTTGTCTATGGGGCGATTCTCATTGTTTGTCAAGAAGCGTTTCTCATGGTTTGTCTATGGGGCGATTCTCATGGTTTGTCTATGGGGCGTTCTCATGGTTTGTCTATGGGGTGATTCTCATGGTTTGTCTATGGGGCGATTCTCATTGTTTGTCAATGAAGCGTTTCTCATGGTTTGTCAATGGGGTGATTCTAATGGTTTGTCTATATGCCGATTCTCATGGTTTGTCAATGAAGCGTTTCTCATGGTTTGTCTATGGGTGATTCTCATGGTGTGTCTATGGGGTGATTCTCATGGTTTGTCTATGGATGATTCTCATGGTTTGTCAATGAAGCGTTTCTCATGGTTTGTCTATGGGGTGATTCTCATGGTTTGTCTATGGATGATTCTCATGGTTTGTCTATGGGGCGATTCTCATGCTTTGTCTATGGGTGATTCTCATGGTTTGTCTATAGGGCGATTCTCATGGTTTGTCTATAGGCCGATTCTCATGGTTTGTCTATAGGGCGATTTTTATGGTTTGTCTATAGGGCCGATTCTCAAGGTTTGTCAATGAAGCGTTTCTCATGGTTTGTCTATAGGCGATTCTCATGGTTTGTCTATAGGGCGATTCTCATGTTTGTCTATGGGGTGATTCTCATGGTTTGCCTATAGGCGATTCTCATGGTTTGTCTATAGGGCGATTCTCATGGTTTGTCTATGGGGCGATCTCATGGTTTGTCTATGGGGCGATTCTCATGCTTTGTCTATGGGGTGATTCTCATGGTTTGTCTATGGGACGATTTTCATGTTTGTCATGAAGCGTTTCTCATGGTTTGTCTATGGGTGATTCTCATGGTTTGTCTATATGCGATTCTCATGGTTTGTCAATGAAGCGTTTCTCATGGTTTGTCTATGGGGTGATTCTCATGGTATGTCTATGGGGTGATTCTCATGGTTTGTCTATGGATGATTCTCATGGTTTGTCTATGGGCGATTCTCATGGTTTGTCAATAAAGCGTTTCTTATGGTTTGTCTATGGGGTGATTCTCATGGTTTGTCTATAGGCCGATTCTCATGGTTTGTCAATGAAGCGTTTCTCATGGTTTGTCTATGGGTGATTCTCATGGTATGTCTATGGGGTGATTCTCATGGTTTTTCTATGGATGATTCTCATGGTTTGTCTATGGATGATTCTCATGGTTTGTCTATGGGGCGATTCTCATGCTTTGTCTATGGGGTGATTCTCATGGTTTGTCTATAGGCGATTCTCATGCTTTGTCTATGGCGGTGATTCTCAGATCTGTTTACACAAAATATTCACAGAACATAACAGAACTGCTGACGTTGATTAAAAAGACAACTGTCTCACCTGATAGACGATGGCCTATCAATAAACTGAGTCTCCTCTCTGAGCACAACAGCATCGTCTTCCAGCTTGCCGTGCTCAGCCAGATAAGCATTTAACTGTTGCAGATATGGCAGAACAACCTGCGCCACGATAGACTTTATAAGGCGGATAGAGCAGCAGGGACATCATTGCCACGTAGCCCAACAGCCAGCCGTGAAAGAAGGTTCCCAAATAGGCAATCAAAGCTGAGGTTGCGGAGGTGGTTAGAAAAAACCTCAGTCGACGATTTCGACGCTGTCGACGAGCCCAAGCGACGAGGGCGAATAGTCTGCGAACTCGTTCGTCAACCCATTGCGCTACGTCCTGGATGGAGGCAAGATGAGCCTCAACTGGGACCCAGTCGTCTTCGCGATCGAATTCTTCGGGAACTATGAGGCGTATAACGGGTGGCTTTTTAAATGTATGCCGATATGTATAGAAAAATATGACGCAGATATTAGTCCATTTTAATTTGCATTCTTAGGCCACTAACACTACTGATGTCATATTGATACTACTGATGCCACATCAGATCCTACTCGTGCCATATCAGATACTACTGATGCCATATCAGATGCTACTGATGCCATATCAGATGCTACTGATGCCATATCAGATACTACTGATGCTATATCAGATACTACTGATGCTATATCAGATACTACTGATGCCATATCAGATGCTACTGATGCCATATCAGATACTACTGATGCCACATCAGATACTACTGATGCTACATCAGATACTACTGATGCTACATCAGATACTACTGATGCTACATCAGATACTACTGATGCCATATAAGATACTACTGATGCCATATCAGATACTACTGATGCCATATCAGATACTACTGATGCCATATCAGATACTACTGATGCCATATCAGATACTACTGATACATATTGAGTCAACAAGTATATTTTAGCTTCTAATTAAGTGTCCTATAGTCGGTTTAAGAAATCCTACACAATAAAGTACACACAGGTTAAATCTAAACTCACCTTTAATCTCCTTCCAAATATAAGTTTTCCACATATCGGCTATCACCAGTAGTAGTAGTAGAAAACTTAGAATAGTCAGAGTGCCATGATTGCACAGGTAGCAATAGACAAAGGTGACATGAATAGCAACATAGAATGCTATTGATTTAGTTCCATCACGGAATATCAGCAGAGTTTGCAGTCGCATAAATGCTGGCTCCCACGGGCTGATGGCGTCTTGCAGGCATTTGCCAATACTGTCATGCCCCGACCAGTGCATTTGACCGCTTTTTGACATGACTTGATAAATTTTATTCTTTGCAAATTGCCAGTAAGCTTTGCTTTATATAAACACTGAAATTGAGGTTTAATTAAATAATTACCTAGTTATTTATCGGTCAACTTTTGAGTCTCTCTTCTCTGACCCACAGAAAATTTTGCTGAGAAGTAAACAGACACAGTACTCCATCATAGATTACTAAACGCAAATTATACTACTTTCACTATACTACTGACAAGAAATATAGACGTAGAAAGGCGAATGTCAATATCTACTGTTATGAATGTACACTGCCTACTTTTAATTCTACTTTTCTACATATTTCTTGTCAATAGTATAATTTGCATTTAGTAGTATAATTAACCATAGATAAAGCAGTCATGTAATAACAATAATCTCAATTGGTTATTAGAAGGTCAACTGCCGCTCTGACTTACGTAACCGCCAAAAACTTATCTACTGTAATTAAGAACTGAAGGTCAAAGGCCTAGAAATAGAAAACTTTTCTAGAATTAAATAAAAAGGAAAGACTTGTTGCTTAAGTTAAAAATATAATTAATAACGGAATTGTGTCACATTGCTAAATACATAACCAGATAGAGGAAAATATTTTTAAATTGACATATTGTGTTATAAATAAATTTTTCATTTATAGTTAGCCTAATCAGAAAGTCTAATATAGACATAAAATAAAATCCTGTGCAATAAAGACACGCAATTATAGACGCACAGCCAAGAATAACCGAAACAAGTATAAACTTTTAGGAGGTCCAGCCGCCTTTTTAATCGATGCCAAAAATATAACAAAATAACAACAATTAGTAAAATTTGTCAAAAGAAATCAAAAGATAAAAACGCAGCTATTTTATATACAGTAGAAGTAGCCATAGCCTTTTGATGAAGACAGACGGGAGCAACAGGGCGGGGAGAATTTCCCAAAAAACGTTTGTTGTTGACATTCTTGTTGATCTTGTTGCGGTTTTGTTGTTGATGTTGTTTTTTGCCATTTTGTTGTGGTTTTCGTCATTCTGTATAGTTGATGTTGTTTTTTGCCATTTTGTTGTGGTTTTCGTCATTCTGTATAGTTGATGTTGTTTTTTGCCATTTTGTTGTGGTTTTCGTCATTCTGTATAGTTGATGTTGTTTTTTGCCATTTTGTTGTGGTTTTCGTCATTCTGTATAGTTGATGTTGTTTTTTGCCATTTTGTTGTGGTTTTCGTCATTCTGTATAGTTGATGTTGTTTTTTGCCATTTTGTTGTGGTTTTCGTCATTCTGTATAGTTGATGTTGTTTTTTGCCATTTGTTGTGGTTTTCGTCATTCTGTATAGTTGATGTTGTTTTTTGCCATTTTGTTGTGGTTTTCGTCATTCTGTATAGTTGATGTTGTTTTTTGCCATTTTGTTGTGGTTTTCGTCATTCTGTATAGTTGATGTTGTTTTTTTGCCATTTTGTTGTGGTTTTCGTCATTCTGTATAGTTGATGTTGTTTTTTGCCATTTTGTTGTGGTTTTCGTCATTCTGTATAGTTGATGTTGTTTTTTGCCATTTTGTTGTGGTTTTCGTCATTCTGTATAGTTGATGTTGTTTTTTGCCATTTTGTTGTGGTTTTCGTCATTCTGTATAGTTGATGTTGTTTTTTTGCCATTTTGTTGTGGTTTTCGTCATTCTGTATAGTTGATGTTGTTTTTTGCCATTTTGTTGTGGTTTTCGTCATTCTGTATAGTTGATGTTGTTTTTGCCATTTTGTTGTGGTTTTCGTCATTCTGTATAGTTGATGTTGTTTTTTGCCATTTTGTTGTGGTTTTCGTCATTCTGTATAGTTGATGTTGTTTTTTGCCATTTTGTTGTGGTTTTCGTCATTCTGTATAGTTGATGTTGTTTTTTGCCATTTTGTTGTGGTTTTCGTCATTCTGTATAGTTGATGTTGTTTTTCATTTTGTTGTTGTCGATGTTGTTTTTTGCCATTTTGTTGTTGTTGATGTTGTTGTTACTACTATTGTTGATTTGATATTATAACTTT
>NIVC01003741.1:17500-35777 GCA_002269645.1 Macrostomum lignano
ATAGACTCTCACCTCAAAAGCGCTATAATCAGCCATAGAGGCGGCCACATTGCCGGAGCTGGACTTTCTCATGCCGCCAGGCTTGCTACTACTAGTAGTCAGCCAAGGTTTATCATAGGATCTGGTGCCGCTCGAAGCGCCGACGCCTACAGTAGCCGACATCGATTTCGCCGGCGCCGCAGTCGACGGCCTGAGAGGCGCCGACATGGCCGGAGACGCGCTGAATTCCGACCCCTGTTTTAAAAGTCCCCGATCAGAGGCCTTGCGCTGCAGTGAACGCATCAGATGAAGCAGGGGTTCCTGCGGTTGATCGCGAATTAAACTAGCCATTAATTCTTCGAATAGGGCGCCAACTCGATGGTGTTGAAGGTAGGCTTGCGCACTGGATTGTCTGACCGCTGAGCTCATTGTCGGTTGTTATGGTTTATGATTGTATAGGCAAGCTGAAAGTTATTTATTAATGATCAACATATTGAATTTGATTTCAATAGTCATACAGTATTAGAATTTTTTTAAATCCAGTTTTCACACCTCAAGATGTAGCAAAAGAGCGATAATAAAACTTAAACCCCACCTCTTTAATTAGCAACGCAGCTATAATCATAAAACTTCCTCCTCCCCATATCTTCACACACCTGTACAATTAGCCTCAAAGCTATAATCATAAAACTTCGACCAACCCATATTTTCACACACCTGTACAATTACCCTCAAAGCTATAATCATAAAACTTCGACCAACCCATATTTTCACACACCTGTACAATTAGCCTCAAAGCTATAATCATAAAACTTCATCCTCCCCATATTTTCACACACCTGTACAATTAGCCTCAAAGCTATAATCATAAAACTTCATCCTCCCCATATTTTCACACACCTGTACAATTAGCCTCAAAGCTATAATCATAAAACTTCGACCAACCCATATTTTCACACACCTGTATAATCAGCGTCAAAGCTATAATCATAAAACTTCGACCAAACCATATTTTCACACACCTGTACAATCAGCCTCAAAGCTACAATCATAAAACTTCGACCAACCCATATTTTCACACACCTGTACAATTAGCCTCAAAGCTACAATCATAAAACTTCGACCAAACCATATTTTCACACACCTGTACAATCAGCCTCAAAGCTACAATCATAAAACTTCGACCAACCCATATTTTCACACACCTGTACAATTAGCCTCAAAGCTATAATCATAAAACTTCGACCAACCCATATTTTCACACACCTGTACAATTACCCTCAAAGCTATAATCATAAAACTTCGACCAACCCATATTTTCACACACCTGTACAATTAGTCTCAAAGCTATAATCATAAAACTTCGACCAACCCATATTTTCACACACCTGTACATTTAGCCTCAAAGCTATAATCATAAAACTTCGACCAACCCATATTTTCACACACCTGTACATTTAGCCTCAAAGCTATAATCATAAAACTTCGACCAAACCATATTTTCACACACCTGTACAATTAGCCTCAAAGCTATAATCATAAAACTTCGACCAACCCATATTTTCACACACCTGTACAATTAGCCTCAAAGCTATAATCATAAAACTTCATCATCCCCATATTTTCACACACCTGTACAATTAGTCTTAAAGCTATAATCATAAAACTTCGACCAACCCATATTTTCACACACCTGTACAATTAGTCTTAAAGCTATAATCATAAAACTTCGACCAACCCATATTTTCACACACCTGTATAATTAGCCTCAAAGCTATAATCATAAAACTTCAATCAACCCATATTTTCACACACCTGTACAATTAGCCTCAAAGCTATAATCATAAAACTTCGACCAACCCATATTTTCACACACCTGTACAATTAGCCTCAAAGCTATAATCATAAAACTTCGACCAACCCATATTTTCACACACCTGTATAATCAGCGTCAAAGCTATAATCATAAAACTTCGACCAAACCATATTTTCACACACCTGTACAATCAGCCTCAAAGCTACAATCATAAAACTTCGACCAACCCATATTTTCACACACCTGTACAATTAGCCTCAAAGCTACAATCATAAAACTTCGACCAAACCATATTTTCACACACCTGTACAATCAGCCTCAAAGCTACAATCATAAAACTTCGACCAACCCATATTTTCACACACCTGTACAATTAGCCTCAAAGCTATAATCATAAAACTTCATCCTCCCCATATTTTCACACACCTGTACAATTACCTTCAAAGCTATAATCATAAAACTTCGACCAACCCATATTTTCACACACCTGTACAATTAGTCTCAAAGCTATAATCATAAAACTTCGACCAACCCATATTTTCACACACCTGTACATTTAGCCTCAAAGCTATAATCATAAAACTTCGACCAACCCATATCTTCACACACCTGTACAATTAGCCTCAAAGCTATAATCATAAAACTTCGACCAACTCATATTTTCACACACCTGTACATTTAGCCTCAAAGCTATAATCATAAAACTTCAATCAACCCATATTTTCACACACATGTACAATTAGCCTCAAAGCTATAATCATAAAACTTCGACCAACCCATATTTTCACACACCTGTACATTTAGCCTCAAAGCTATAATCATAAAACTTCGACCAACCCATATTTTCACACACCTGTACATTTAGCCTCAAAGCTATAATCATAAAACTTCGACCAACCCATATTTTCACACACCTGTACATTTAGCCTCAAAGCTATAATCATAAAACTTCGACCAACCATATCTTCACACACCTGTACATTTAGCCTTTAAAGCTATAATCATAAAACTCCCCCCCATATTTTCACACACCATATTTTCTCCTCCAACGGAGAAGTTCCACTCGTAAAGACTAAGTCTGCAGCAATCTTAGTTTTGAAACCAAAACTACGCCCGTCAATTAATTTTAAATAACTAACAACACAAACAAAACAGGTGATAACACGAACAATAAAAACGAAGCAAACGATACGCTTGTATAATTTTTATTGCTAGGAGAAAAACGATTTTTTATCAACCGAGAAGACAAAAACGTACGCGGGAATAGAAATGAACTTTTTTTCTATATTACGATTATTTTAACAGACTAACAACATTGAATCTGCTCAAAAAGTGATAAAAGAGGAAAACTTTTAAACGCGAACTGCAAAAAACGTACGCAACGAAACGCACAGAAAAATTATCGCATAATACTAAAAACCGAACAAAACATTTGGAGATTGCGTTCAACAGATGATGCGGCATAATATAGGCAAACACAAAATAATACGACAACTGTTAGTTAAAACACTGAAGCTCAGTATGCATTCATATTTGAAATTAGGCACTTATAAATTGATAAATTGCCTAATTATCAAACCTGCATGTGCCATTATGAAAGTGTGATGGTTTAGCAACTGAGGATTTCAGAGGCTGGCTCAGCAACTGAGGACCAGGGAGGCTGGCCTAGCAACTGAGGACCAGGGAGGCTGGCCCAGCAACTGAGGATCTGGGAGGCTGGTGGCCCAACAACTGAGGATCTGGGAGGCTGGCTCAGCAACTGAGGACCAGGGAGGCTGGCCTAGCAACTGAGGACCAGGGAGGCTGGCCCAGCAACTGAGGATCTGGGAGGCTGGTGGCCCAACAACTGAGGATCTGGGAGGCTGGTGGCCCAGCAACTGAGGATCTGGGAGGCTGGTGGCCCAATAACTGACGATCATGGAGGCACAATGACGTCGCACTACTACAGTAGACAGTTTTTTTTACTGGAAAAAAAGTAAAGTAGAAAAATACACATTAGTATCTTTTATTAAAAAACGCCATACAGAAGTATTGCAGCATACTAACTGTTTTTATAATGCATTGAAAAAAACTTGAGTCATAAAACGCATTGAATTTTTAGTAGAAAATATTGATTCCAAAGCTGGCTATTAGCTCGAGTGCTATGCATACTATATCAATATTTGATAAATACGGGAAAAATTTAAAACGCAACGCAAAACTATTTGAAAAAACTTTCGAACCGGGAATTAAAAACTGAAACAAAAAAATATGAGCAGGGAATGACCGAGCGAAAGCATACCGATCCACTCACAAAATCAGTCAGTAACTTTTATAGTAATATAGTATACTAGAAAAAATATACTAGCTCGCACATAACTGCTTACCTATCGAGCGTTCAATCAATCTTCTAGTTTATCAATTCATAAATATTCTAGTTTATCAATTTATCAATATTCTAGTGTATCAACTCATAAATAGTCTAGTTTATCAACTCATCAATCATCTAGTCTATCAATTCATAAATCTTCTAGTTTATCAACTCATCAATCTTCTAGTTTATCAACTTATTAATCTTAATTTTTAAAAACCATAATCAAAGCGTTTATAACTCATGGATTTAATAAAATAAAGCGAATAATGAGTTTAGTTTAAATTATTTAGCATTAGCTGGCAATCGTTCAGAAACGGAAGGCTTCTTTTTCATTACTTCTCACTGCAGCTGATCCGCGACTCCCTAGTAACGCTGAAGGTGCCAGAGAAGGTGAATCCCAGATCTCGCAGAAACTGGTCGGCCTCGGGGGGTCCGTTCCTAGCGCCGTAGGCGTAAGGCAGAGGTTTCACAGCTTTGGCATCCAGCTCGTGCAGAATTGGCGTGAATATGCGCCACGCTTCGCGCAGCTCATCGGTGCGAACGAAATTCACCTGAAAAAGTGTTTTCAGATTTGAACTAACATACTCCCTACTCACTCTAATGTTAGTAGATATGCTGTATTTATTATTCTATTCTTAAATTTTTAATGATCGTTTAAAAAACTAAAAATTAAAAAAATTGATATAATTTTTCTGAGCTGCTTCCCTCTTCCTCCATGATCTTTCAGTGAACGTCAGCTACACTTTTTTATGATCCTTAAGTGATCGTCTGCTGCACCCTCTATGATCCTTCAGTGACCATTAGCTACCACCTCAATGATCCTTCAGTGACTATTAGCTACCACCTCTGTGATCCTTCAGTGACTTAGCTACCACCTCTATGATCCTTCAGTGACTATTAGCTACCACCTCTATGATCCTTCAGTGACAATTAGCTACCACCTCAATGATCCTTCAGTGACCATTAGCTACCACCTCTATGATCCTTCAGTGACTATTAGCTACCACCTCTATGATCCTTCAGTGAAAATTAGCTACCACCTCAATGATCCTTCAGTGACCATTAGCTACCAACTCTATGATCCTTCAGTGACCATTAGCTACCAACTCTATGATCCTTCAGTGACTATTAGCTACCACCTCTATGATCCTTCAGTGAAAATTAGCTACCACCTCTATGATCCTTCAGTGACAATTAGCTACCACCTCTGTGATCCTTCAGTGACCATTAGCTACCAACTCTATGATTCTTCAGTGACTATTAGCTACCACCTCTATGATCTTCAGTGACCATTAGCTACCACCTCTATGATTCTTCAGTGACCATTAGCTACCAACTCTATGATCCTTCAGTGACTATTAGCTACCACCTCTATGATCCTTCAGTGAAATTAGCTACCACCTCAATGATCCTTCAGTGACCATTAGCTACCAACTCTATGATCCTTCAGTGACCATTAGCTACCAACTCTATGATCCTTCAGTGACTATTAGCTACCACCTCTATGATCCTTCAGTGAATATTAGCTACCACCTCTATGATCCTTCAGTGACAATTAGCTGCCACCTCTATGATCCTTCAGTGACCATTAGCTACCAACTCTATGATCCTTCAGTGACTATTAGCTACCACCTCTATGATCCTTCAGTGACTATTAGCTACCACCTCTATGATCCTTCAGTGAAATTAGCTACCACCTCTATGATCCTTCAGTGACTATTAGCTCCCACCTCTATGATCCTTCAGTGAAAATTAGCTACCACCTATATGATCCTTCAGTGACTATTAGCTACCACCTCTATGATCCTTCAGTGAAAATTAGCTACCACCTCTATGATCCTTCAGTGACAATTAGCTACCACCTCTGTGATCCTTCAGTGACCATTAGCTACCAACTCTATGATCCTTCAGTGACCATTAGCTACCAACTCTATGATCCTTCAGTGACTATTAGCTACCACCTCTATGATCCTTCAGTGAATATTAGCTACCACCTCTATGATCCTTCAGTGACAATTAGCTACCACCTCTATGATCCTTCAGTGACAATTAGCTGCCACCTCAATGATCCTTCAGTGACCATTAGCTACCACCTCTATGATCCTTCAGTGACAATTAGCTGCCACCTCTATGATCCTTCAGTGACTATTAGCTACCACCTCTATGATCCTTCAGTGACAATTAGCTACCACCTCTATGATCCTTCAGTGACAATTAGCTACCACCTCTATGATCCTTCAGTGACAATTAGCTGCCACCTCTATGATCCTTCAGTGACAATTAGCTACCACCTCTATGATCCTTCAGTGACAATTAGCTGCCACCTCTATGATCCTTCAGTGACAATTAGCTACCACCTCTATGATCCTTCAGTGACTATTAGCTACCACCTCTATGATCCTTCAGTGACCATTAGCTACCACCTCTATGATCTTTCAGTGACAATTAGCTAATTAGCTACCACCTCTATGATCCTTCAGTGACAATTAGCTACCACCTCTATGATCCTTCAGTGACAATTAGCTACCACCTCTATGATCTTTCAGTGACCATCTATGGCATACCAACCGCTATAAATAAACTCTATATATTCTATAATAGTATACAAAACTGTACATCTGTAGTATAGTATCCCAACTGGAATCATGTATTTCCAACCCCGTCCCAACTACAATACACAAACGCACCTGAGATCCGCACAGTACATCCAATAGCAATCGTTCGTAAGCATCCGGCAGCTTAACCTTAGAGAATCGTTTACTATAGGACAGGTCTAGTTCGGTCTCCTCCGCGCCGAAACCCATGCCTGGCCGCTTTGTCATGCACTTGATGTACACAGCTTCGTTCGGTTGTACTCGCATTACCAACTCGTTTCGGTGCACTACACCAGGCTCGAATATATCGCCGCTAACGTCTTTAAATTGGATTCGAACTTCGCATTTAGTCTCGTTGAGAGCTTTGCCAGCTCGGATAATGAATGGAACTCCGTCCCAGCGTTCGTTCTTAATGTACAGCGCCGCCATGCCGTAGGTGGCCGCCAGCGACCCGGCTGGTACAGTGGCGTCGTCAAGGTAACCGGGTTTGCCTGTTTCCGAATTGGCAACGTATTGCCCGATGACGATGTCTTTGAGTTCGATTGGCCGAATACTTCTTAGTACCTTCACCTGCGTCCAGGCATATGTTTTAAGTGTTTTTAGCTACCGATATGTTTCGAAATAATCATAATAAATGATAATATACTTTCCTAGAAGATGATAGGAAAGAAGGCACTTAGTAAGACTTTAATACACTACCGATATGTTTGGAAAGGAGCAATAACCAAGTATTTTGAGAGAAGACTGATAAAGCAAAAACAATAGTTAGGTATAAGCCTAATAGACTACCGATATGTTTTGAAATGATTTTAATCAATGGCTAAATGCAGAACTAGTTATTTTAGAAAAAGAAAATTAGTAATGTTTTATTAGACTACCGATAAGTTTTGAAACTTCCAAACCTTTTCATCGCGAATATCATCGGCAGCCATTGACAGCGGCTTCTCCATAGCAATTAAGCTAAGCACCTGCAACAGGTGATTCTGCATCACGTCTCGAATAATGCCGAATTCGTCGAAATAACCGCCACGGCCTTCCGTGCCAAAGTTTTCCTGCAACATTTATTAGATTTTAATCGATATTTCAAGCGACCGATAAGGTAGTTTAGGTTAACAATGAAGTCCAATGTGTATTATTTTTTGGCTACTAAAGTTCAAGGCGTCCTATTGGCTGCTAAAGTTCAAGGTGTCTTATTGGCTGATAATTGAATGTGTCCTATTGACTAATAATTGTTCCATGAGTCTTATTGACTGATAAGTTCCATGTGTCCTATTGGCTGTCAAGTTTAATGTGTCCTATTGACTAGTCACAAGGTGTCCTTTTGACTGGTAAGTTTAAGATGTACTTTTATTGGCTAAAGTTCAAGATGTCTTTTTTGACTAAAGTGTAAGGTGTACTGATAAAGTTCTAGATGTACTTTAGACTAAAGTTTAAGGTGTACTTTTGGCTAAAGTTTAAGATGTCCTATTGGCTTTTGGTAAGGTGTCCTTTTGAATTTTCCTATTGTCTACTTAAGTTTAATGTGTCCTAAGTGCTAAACTTCATAGAAACCTAACTAATGGCTAAAGTTCACACTAAAAGACTTACCTTAAACGTGACCAACACGTTAGCAATATTATCCCTATTCCACAATGGCGCCAAAATCCGATTAGCAAACCGCAGCACCACCACATTCTGGACCATCTCCTTGCCCAGATAGTGATCAATGCGGTACACCTGATCCTCAGTGAACAGATTCGATAGGTGCTGGGACAGGATCTCGCTAGTGTGCAAATCTCTACCAAATGGTTTCTCAATGATCACCCTTGACCAGCCCTGTTGATCAGGACTGAAGCACTCGGATTTCAAATGAGTTGCCACGTGCATGAACAAGGAAGGCGGTATGGCCAGGTAGTACACTCGATTGCAACTGGCGTACTCTGTACTGCTGCGAATGTACTGCTCCAGTTTGGCGAAGTCTTCTCGCTTGTCGTAAGAGCCCTGGATTAAATAGGGCACACAGAGAGCTGCTTATTCAAAAACTAGCTTCACTGGTAAAGCTTATTGAAAAGAAAATAATGTTATAAACTCAAATATATTATCTCTCTGGTTTCAATCTCTGATCTGATCTGAATGACTTCTACCCCCCACCCCCCGTCTTCTACCCTCCCCTACTGTATTCTACCCCCATTCTACTGTCTTCTACCCTCCCCTACTGTCTTTTACCCTCACTCTAACTGTCTTCTGCCCTCCTCTACTGTCTTCTACCCTCACTCTACTACTGTCTTCTACCCTCACTCTACTACTGTATTCTACCCTCCACTACTGTATTCTACCCTCCCCTACTGTCTTCTACCCTCCCCTACTGTATTCTACCCCCATTCTACTGTATTCTACCCCCATTCTTCTGTCTTCTACCCTCCCCTACTGTCTTCTACCCTCACTCTAACTGTCTTCTGCCCTCCTCTACTGTCTTCTACTGTCTTCTACCCTCACTCTACTACTGTCTTCTACCCTCCCCTACTGTCTTCTACCCTCCCTACTGTATTCTACCCCCATTCTACTGTCTTCTGCCCTCCTCTACTGTCTTCTACTGTCTTCTACCCTCACTCTACTACTGTCTTCTACCCTCCCCTACTGTCTTCTACCCTCCCCTACTGTATTCTACCCCCATTCTACTGTCTTCTACCCTCCCCTACTGTCTTCTACCCTTACTCTAACTGTCTTCTGCCCTCCTCTACTGTCTTCTACCCTCACTCTACTACTGTCTTCTACCCTCCCCTACTGTCTTCTACCCTCCCCTACTGTATTCTACCCCCATTCTACTGTCTTCTACCCTCCCCTACTGTCTTCTACCCTCACTCTACTACTGTCTTCTACCCTCCTCTACTGTCTTCTGCCCTCCTCTACTGTCTTCTACTGTCTTCTACCCTCACTCTACTACTGTCTTCTACCCCCACTCTACTGTCTTCTGCCCTCCTCTACTGTCTTCTACTGTCTTCTACCCTCACTCTACTACTGTCTTCTACTGTCTTCTACCCTCACTCTACTACTGTCTTCTACCCTCCTCTACTGTCTTCTGCCCTCCTCTACTGTCTTCTACTGTCTTCTACCCTCACTCTACTACTGTCTTCTACCCCCACTCTACTGTCTTCTGCCCTCCTCTACTGTCTTCTACCCTCACTCTACTACTGTCTTCTGCCCTCCTCTACTGTCTTCTGCCCTCCTCTACTGTCTTCTACTGTCTTCTACCCTCACTCTACTACTGTCTTCTACCCCCACTCTACTGTCTTCTGCCCTCCTCTACTGTCTTCTACTGTCTTCTACCCTCCCCTACTGTCTTCTACCCTCCCCTACCGTTTTCTACCCTCCCCTACTGTCTTCTACCCTCTCCTACTGTCTTCTACTCTACCCTACCATTCCTTACTGCCTTCGAATCTCACTCAACTGTTTTCTAAATCAAACAAGTCTGAATTAATCCTTCACCTGCACATAGGAATTCCTAGCAAAGAAAGCATCCAATCGTTCTTGTTCGCCATCAACGGTGCGCAGATATGGCTTAGCATTGTCCCTGACCATTTGCACAGTCAGACTCGACCTAGAATAGCCAATAAAGAAAGTGTTTGGCGGCAAAAGCTTATCTTTGAATAGCCACCACAATGTCGGGTAGATTTTCTTCTTAGCCAAATCACCGGAAGCGCCAAATATTATAATAACAACATTTTTAGTGTCCTTCATGTGACTGAATTCGGCTTTAGACTCAGCTCTGAGCAGCTGCAGAGTCTGCTCAGACATTGAGACCAGATGAATGCGTTGCATATCTGGGTCCGGTTTCAAGTTTTGCAACTCTTTATAAGGATTGCAAACATCATCAGCTGCGTGATGCTGAGATGCCATTATGATGACTGATGATGCCAGACAGAATCTATATCGATTAACTTAACTATATTTTAGTATTAATTCTTGCCTTGGTTGGTTGATCATGAAAAATATTTATTTAGGTGATTTTTTTTCATCACAATATCTTATAGACATCTTAATCTAAGAACTCTTACAATAGATTTAAAATCTATAGAATACTAATGTGTCCTACAAATATAAATATATAAGTAAATTATTCAAATAATGACATGTCCATTGCTTTTTTAAAAAATATATAAATCTATTTTGCAACAAGGCACAAAACAATTGTTAGTCTAGGGAGAATATTGCCATTTATCTAGCTTATTGTTGGTGGACTATATTGCACAGTGTTGAATTATAACATTGAAATGTAATAATTCCAAAGCATATATGACATGCTAAAATATTCCAATACTTAAGCAAAATATTTGACAAAAAGATAAAATTTCCTTTTTTCAAAAATTACATTATAGAGTAAAACTGTTTAAGCTAAGACCAAAACAATATGATATTGAAATATTAATAAGCTTCCTCCCCAGCAAAGCAATATTAATAACAGGCTAACCACTAATAGAAGTGGAATTCATTGCTAGCCAATGATGACAATTAAAATTATTCTAAATTACAACTGGGGAACTAATTGATATAAAAAATGTTATATATGTAAAAATGTTGCTTTTAAGCTTTATTTATTTACTAGGCCTATAGAAACATTTTCGTGACTTTGTCAAAAAAGGAAATTTTATTATTAAATGTATTGGCCCATAATATACATTAGCTCTCTCCTTTATGCTTGATAAAGCTTACCTTTTCTATTCTTATGTAAGGGGCATCTCAGTTCTATGTTTCTATGATTATAATACATTTGAATGTGCCAAAAACTAAGAAAAACAATTTGCTATAACATATATATATTTTAAATATTTTAAAGTCTAATTTTTTAAGTTAAAACCAACACAAAATTTAGTATAAATAGAAGCAAATCTCAGTGGAGGAAGTACCAACCTCACACATTGTGGTTCATTGAGAGAGAAAGCTAGTAGCCAATAATAAGAGTTCCAAGTAAATATAATTGAAGACTATTTTCCAAGATAATTCATTTTCTATTGAAGTGAAATAGGACAATATACTGTATATACTACTGAAAAGTAAAGAACCAGAAAGGAGAAATATGAAGTAGATCTAGCAGTATATATAGAGTACTAGAAGCTATGACCCTTTGATCCTGGAAATGCTCAGGATTGGAAAGATCATGTACATATAGTACACTTACCAAATAAAGCAAGAATACTATAAGAATAACAGTGGAATGCTACCATAATATAATAGAATGCTACCTATGAGAGTTAGCTAATACTTAGAACAATTCTCAGACCAATACTCAGACCTATACTAAGAACTTTTCTCAGACTTATTCTAGGAAAATAAATTCATAATAGAATAGTCTTGGTGGCAGCAATAGAACATTTAAGGGACAAAAGGAAAGCCTTGTACAACTTTGGTGGCAGCTTTTAGGATACTCACAAGGTGAAAAAGCAGTATCCCTACTATAGCTAGTGGCAGTTGTGAGATTTCCTAGCATATAGGAAACATGCCTGTAACACTTATAACTTATTGTTAGCTATTTTTAAATCATTAAAAACCATAAATCATAGTTTATAGATATAGATTAGCCATTGCTTGTATTGGCCATAGCTAGTCCATATAACTAATCTGAAAATGCTTTCTAATCCAATGCTTTTCTAGCACTAAGGAAAGCAGTCTCAAGAAATGAATAGACCTCTTTAGGCTGGATATATAGTGCCAAAGGGGTTAGGTCAATTGGCAAAGCAGTGCAATAGAAATTGTTTATGACTATTTTGTCATTCTAACAATTATTGGCTCAATGCCAAGGCAAATAGATTAATTGTGGCCTATTAGGAAATAAGAAGCTTATACTAACTAGAGTGCAACTGACCAAGGATAGGCATTGATGATAGCTGAGGAGACACTTGGAGATATTGATAATAGGTATATGCAAGCCAAAAACTAGGTTAAGTAAACATTCAATACTATCCTATAATTATTTTAAATATATAATAATACTAAGAACATTGACTTCAATAGACAAATATTAAAGTTATAGCACTTTTACTTTAATTTTTTTTAAAAAAGTGCTATATTTTATATGCATTAAAAATAAATAAAATGCTTCTTTATATCATAATAATATAACTTTCTTGATTACTTGATCAATTTCACAATTTTGTTTCTACATTCATAACATATCTAGGCCAAATAATTTTGCCTTGCAGCTAAGTCAAAGTCTAAAGGCTAAATAATTGAAATCATTAAAACTTGCAAAATATCTAAAAATAAATATATATCTTATCATGAAAATTTGCAAATAAATAACTTTGCAGTTGCGATGCAATTATATCAAAGAAAAGGAAATATAACTTTCTAAAAAAAGTATATGTTCTATAAAGCAAAAATTTAAAAAATTTATCTACCCTTTATTTATTGGAATAATAAACCATATAGGCCTAGTCTTTTTCATTGAAAGACTTAGTGAAAACTGTGATACAAAAATAAAAGCTTTTGAATTTTGAAATTTATCAAAAAGAAAGTTTTAAATTGGCCTAACATAAAACTAAAAGTAATTTTAAAATGCAACTTGGTAATTAAATTTTTTTTCAATTCTTAACCAATCTTCTTGGTGCTGACTAATTTGGTAACAAACTAATTCTATGACAAAGATTCATAATAGACATATTTGATGAATTTTTGGCAAATTTGGTGAAAGCAAGTTCAGCACAATCTAGGCAAATTTGGCAAAAATTAATGAAGGAAAAACAGTTGTATATAGTTTTATTAATTTATTTAATATAAAGATATTAGTCAAAACGTAATAGCTGTCTTTTTTTCAATTGAGTTTGTTTAATTTAATATTTATTGTTTTGCCTTTTCAATAGTGATTTCTAAGGAATGTTTGTTAATTTAAGGTCTGATCAAAGCAGCCTTGAAAGCAAAAACCTTTGGCTTTGAGAGTTAGGAAAAATGAGAAAATTACTTTTTTGTATACTTACTGTTTCTACTTACTAAAGGATCTACTAATCCTATGGCATATTTGTTATAATAAGTGACTAATTTAATGCATAAATTAAACTTTGCAATTGAGAAATATACTTGGAACGATTGTAGACAAAAACCAAAAAAAGCTATAGCTTCTCACTTGTCATTTCTTTCTTTCATTCTAAATGAAAACTACTTGACAGATATATTTTATTTATCAAAATTTGTAATACCTTTAATATTTTTTAATCTTATCTTATCTTGTCTTAAAATTTTTTGACTTTAGACTTTTCTTGTCTCAAATCTTGTCTTGGTCTAAATCTTGATTTTTAAGAGCTCTAATCTTGAACAACTCTTCTAGATCATGGCTAGATGCCCTGCAGTACTTATTAACATAAGCCCAGTTCATAGCCATGTATGGCACATCTAATGCCCTATTGGATACACTTAGATGAGTTTCTATAGTACTTTTGTTACCTAGGTAACACTTTTGGCACATTTTTCTAGGTGGTACACTACTATAATGTCTAATGCAATGACCAAATGTGACAACAAACTTGCTAACTATTGTTTAACTTTGTTAAAACTTTGTTCAAAATTCCTTAAATTCAAAAACATAATTAAATGAAATGTTTATCCCACAGTCCTATGCCAATAATTCTAATTTTATTCACATGGATCCATCTGTATTGATAATTTTTAATATATTTTTTGAATAAACTAGGCCTACAGAATACTAAATTAGTAAATAGTATTGAGTACTTTATTACTCTTTAGTACTTTAGTAGTTAAAGGAGTTAATTTGAAATATTTCCCTAGCTGCCAGCTTTGCTTAGAATGACTGAAGGACCCTGAAGATTAAGGTAAAAAGACTTGCAAATTAAATTTGATGGAGAATGAATGGAAGTTAGCAAGATGTTAAAATGATAAGGAAGTCACACAATATTGAATAACAAGTACTTAAATAAGATTGGAATTGATTGAAATTGAAAGAAAGATTGAAAAATAAGTTGAAAATTAGATAGGGGGACAGGCCTACACTACAGAAAGAGTTTTGCATTCTATTAACTGAACTCAGGAAAGTAAGATTTATTAAATGGAATAAAACATTGCTAGAAATACGCCATGTCCATGCGGAGGCCTACTTTCAAAATAAGGCCTATCATTGGAGAATGGAGTCAAGTAATGGATGGTTGCTGTAGGATCTAACTTTAGGGCCCTATGCTGCATAAAAATATGTTAAACTCAAGTTTAAAGGTTAGAAAATTCAATTTAGATTAAAAAACTGTATATTTTGTATGTATTAGTTTTATATTTCGTAAATCTCATAGTGACTAGCTGTCTAGGCCTACTTAACAACGTCTCAACTGTGTGCCGTCTGCCGCCTGATATCTCTCAACCCTCTAAGCTAGCATTGTTCGACTTTTTTGCGATTCAAATTCGCACGGAAAGATTATTATTAAAACATTTGCGAAGATAAGTAAACATCCTTACACAAACAACTTGGTCTACTAAAATTCAATAATTGTAAATGCTGTGGGATCAATTTCGGTTTCTTGGGTACATTTACAAGCGTTAGGCAAGACTATACTAAAGTAGTAGGACGCAACACTCCAAATCTATGGAAAATGTTTTGAAGGCCACTTTTCCAACAATTTCACTTTTGAATGAATGCACATAGAAATGTCGTTTTTCGCTGAGAACTTCGACATTTATTCCCCTTTATGATAAAAGAGCATTCCGGCTTTAACATACTTTTTAGTTTTAATTCAAATTTTTAAGCCTAAATAATTTTTTATTTCACTTTTCTGAAGGCCAACCCCCATATTTTAACAAGGTTGCCTTGCTATCTGCCTATCTAAAATTAGTTACGGGCCTTAAACTTCATTTCTAACTCTTCGAAAAGTTCGATTAGCCATGTAGGATCTGAAAACAGTATAAATTAATGTTAATTGCAAAGCGTTAAATCCAGCAAATTATTTATTTTAGGTGCCCTTCAAAACTTTTTTCCATGAAACGTGGTGTCGCGTCGTGTACATTACATAGCTTTAGTTGTTCTTGGCATTAGGAAAACTCAGTGGGATGGTCCCAGGATAAACGAAAGCACAGCAGCATGCTGATTCGATTTCTGAGATACAAAAGGCTCACGGGTGTGGAGTTGCTGAGATTTTAAGGCTCACGGGGGAATTGCTGAGATGCCAATACTCATAGTACGAGTATTGATTTACAACAAGTATGTTTCGCTATGCTATAAAAGACAAACTAGTGAATCAACATGACAATTAATCAACAAAACTTTGCGACCGCATAATGAACTCATAGTAACTCTAGCTAGTTGCCGCCAAGGTCAACGCACTTCTGCCAGCGGCGCACCCACGCCTTAAAGGCACTGGCAGGGCTTCAACGCCAATGGCCAGATGTCGGAAAGCTGATGAAGCGCTGTTATTAGTTTGTTCCACTGAAGCAAAACGTTGACCACGAAGACTATCCTTCATTCTTGGAAAAACGTAGAAGTCCACCCGAAGCCAAGTCAGACGAATAACACGGCTGAGGCAGAACTTCCCAGTCCCAGAACTCCAAGAGCTCTTCCACTCTTCTGGCGCAGTGCACAGGCGCATTGTCGTGATGAAAGATGACGCTTCTCTCCAGCAAGCCAGGTCGCTTCTTTCTGATCGCCGGGATCGCAGTTTCTCCTGCAGAATCCATTTGTAATATTCGGCGTTCACCTGGTACCGACTGACACAGGCCAGTCCACCAGAATGCCATGGACGTCGAAGAAGATGATGTCCATCACCTTCGTTGAACTCTGCTTGCGCTGCACCTTCTCCGGGCTTGCTGATCCCCTTGGAAGCCAAGCCACTGTGCTGACTGCCGCTTCAGCTAAGGATCCCATTCGTAGGTCGAAGTCTCATCTCCTGTCACAATCCTGCTGCTGAGGAAGTCATTGCCTTCTCGATGAAATCGACAAAGGTGCACTCTGGACAGCCTCACCCGCTCCTCCATCTGCTCTTCTGTCAGCAGGTGGGGCACCCATTTGGCGAAGATCTGGCATTCTTTCGGATGACGATCACCTGAAAAGTGACGATCACCAATGTAAAAGTTCTGGGTAATTGAAATTGAAAGTAAGAAAGCGAGTCAAACAAATTGTCCAGAAAAAAAAACCCAACATTGGGCTATCAGTCGTGAATCGTGTATTTCGTAGTAACCGCCACGTGTATTAAATCAATTTCGGATGGAATGATCGTCTTCCGAAACTACAGCTTGGCAATTCTAGAAAAAAATTAGTGTCTCAAAGTTTAACATCTAGTGAACGTAAGTCAGTTTCGGAAGACGATCATTTTAATATGAAGGTAGCCCTGAAATGATTGCGTTCCGAAAGTACAGAGTTTTTATTGTCTTAGGAGCAGTAATCATTGAATGAAGTGGCCCCATTGCACAGCTGCCTCCGCTTCAATGCCGTACATGGCGCGCAGTGAACTGTGGGTTATAATATGGATGCACCCCCTCAGTTTCGGAAGGCGATCATTCTTAATGTAATTTGTACATTGTAATGATCGTCAACGCGAAAGTACATGGCTTACCTTTGCGGAGTGTTCAGAAGATAACCAATGCAGTACCAATGATGTCCATTGGATTCAGTTTAGAATTCTCGAAAAAAGTTCCCCTTCTAATGGAGACTCTTTTTTCATGTGCTCCAAATGGCGAACCAGCTCCCTTCTTGCACCGGAACACGACGCCGTCTGTCGAGCATGCCATAGTGAGTGCTACTGAAATATGAGAAAGAAAAGCTGTAGTTTCGGATCACGATCATTTGTATTCAAAAGTATCATTGAAATGATCGCATTCCGAAACTGATTATATACACGTCCATGACAGAAATAATGCTATTGATGTTGCTGGTTTTAAATTGGAAAGTTTCTCTGTTTTTCTGTAGTTTCGGATCGCGATCCTTTCTATTCAAAACTTATATTGAAATGATCGCCTTCCGAACTAATTATATAGTTGCCGTTTTACCATGATTTCTACAGCACAGTATACCATTTTCATAGGTGATCGTCAACCGAAACTTGTAAGAAACGGAATGATCGTCATCCGAAAGAATGCCGAAGATCTTCTGCATGCCCAAGTTCTCAGTTAGGATGCGATGCACCGTGATGTGGGGGATGTCTAGAAGTTCCTCTCGAGCTCAGCGCAAGTCAGCCTGCTGTCCTCTGTCACCGCATCCTCCACACGCTTGGCATTTGCGTCGGTTGTTGCTGTTCTTGGCCTTTCGGAGCGCTCTCTATCTTCCATACACAGCCTCCCTCCCTGGACCTCACGAACCCACTTGCGCACTGTCTGAATTGATGGAGCTTCCTCTCTCAAAACATCTCCAAGCTCTGGAATAGCAGTTGCCGATTTTCCAGCCAAAACTCCAAACTTGATGATGTTCCGAACGCCAAACCGAGTGAACGAAGCTGACGTGGCCATCTTTGCAAAATCTATTTGAATAAGGCGGTGATGCTCTGGCGCTTGTGAGCTTGACAGCACTCTGAAACTTGTATTCTCCTTTACCATAGACTATAGGTTAGTACATAGCTAGTGTCTCCTGTCCAATGT
>NIVC01003742.1:0-43763 GCA_002269645.1 Macrostomum lignano
ATAATATGTTGATCTATTTTTAAATTAGTATAGTAGTAGCCTAGTTTGGCTATAATAGGAGTAGAATCTGTTTAGAAAACTGATTACTTTGGTGACAATCAGTTTGATGATAGTCAAGTCAGTTAGTCACTTTGGTTATATCCATTGCAATGACAAGTTAGGTAGGCCTATTTGTCTTTGGGGCCAATTGTATAAACCTATATATATAGAACTTTTTACATTGCCTAGCTATAGTATGGTGTAGGACCAAGACTGTCACATACCAAGACTTGGTAGAGCTAGAGGGGAAATTTGGCTCAATGTATTATTAGATAGGCCCTAGTGCTAAAGAAGAAATGAATAGGTAATAGATTATAGAGCCAGCAGGACAAGGCTGTTAGAAAAGAGCCTATGAAAGGAATAACAATGCTAAAGGATTAGTAGCTCTCTCTCAATACTAGTAGGGCCTAGGCCTAGCCAACAATGGCTGTAGCAGTCTTAATATATGGCAGTCTAAGTCATGTACCATGGCTGTCTATTATTTAGGCCCTTACAAGTTTGAATTGTTTTATAATAAAATTAATAAATCAATGATAGAGTTTTTATTAATAGTTATCATATCTTTCTTTTTCTTTAATTTTTAATTTATTAATATTAACTGAGATTTGATTTTAGGTCTTATTTTACACATATTTCAATTTGTTAATTGAGTCCAGATCATGTTAAATGCATGTCGGAATACTCTAAACCAATGCATGCCAGTGCCAATTAGATACACACCAGTGCTAAACAAAAGGATGCCAAACTAGGCCTAGGCCTAATATTACAGAAAAAAACATTTTTTATATTAAAAAATGCATTTCAAAAAATTAGGCCTAAGTCTTCAATGTTTTTTAAACTTTTGTAGCATGCAAATGTATAACATTTCTTTTTGGCACATTAAAATTACTTGTCATTTTGCAATAAAAATAAATATGAATTTATGTCTTTATAATATTATGTCTTTTCACAAACTTTTCTCAACAAAACATGCCCTACTATCATGCCAGGCTCTATTTATGCCAACTATTGCATACCAACATGCCCTTTTAGTATATAATACCCAAATACACATCAATGCACGTTATAATTTTTAGGCCAAACCAAATGTATGCTATAATTTTTTTGGCATGATATATGTTTTTAATTACTTTTAAAAAACAAATAAAAAGGTAATAATGATATAATAGATAGATTTTATACATTTTTGGCACCAAAGTAACCTGTCACCAAAATGGATATCACCAAAGTGATTATCACCACTGACTATCATCAAAGTAATTATAATTCTCTGTTTAGACTTTAGATCTTTTCTTCTATCTAAATTATACTTAGGTAAAAATACTCTATAGATAATAAATTCAAGTATAGTCCTAATAAAAATGAAGCAGTAAATTATAGGTTATTTTGTGCTAGTCATTCTAGTATACTTTCTAATTCTACATATTAGTTTGGGATTTGGAAGATCCTATAGATATAGTTTTGTAGAGCCTACTTATTTCTGGCATAAATTTGGTTTAGCAATTAGAAGTAGTATATATATAGCATAATATGTCTAGGTTTACCGCTTTATAAAATTGGCTAGGCCTGTTTATTAGCATTTTATATTGTCTAGTCTAGGCTTATCTACAAGATATGTATTAATTTTATTTATTAATATAAAAAGCCTTTAAATAATTGGTTATATATATTGCCTTCTAATCTATGGTAACTGTATAGGTTTTGAATGGTTCTATTTTCCACTATGATATACATGCCCAACACCTGTCCAGCCTGTTTGAACTGGATAGGTAAAATGGCCACTGGCCAAGTTAATTAAAGACAAAAAAAAATACACAAAAAACAAAAAATGGAGGAAGGAAGAAAGAAAGAAAAAGAAGAGAAAAGGAAAAGAAAGGAGGGAGAAAAGAGAGAGGGGAAGAAGAGAAAGAAAGCAAAAAAGAAGAAAAGAGAAAAAAAGGCAAGAAAAGTCATATAAAAAGTGACAATTAATTGCAATTGAGGGAACTAAGTCGCAATTGGGAGGAACTAAGTTGCAAATCTAGACAAAAGTAAGTTGCACCAGACAGATGAAATTTTAAGGTTGGGCATATATGTATTATAATATAGCCATGATGGCTTTTAATGCTAGAAAATAGTCATATTGCAAATCAAAGTTATATTATACTTACAAATATATAGCCATGATAGGAAGTTATAGATATGGAGGTTTTTTAGCCATGGATACAGATATGGATATGGTTATAATAGGAATATATATGGTTATGTAGGAACATTTCCCATATCTAGTTTCTATATCTAATAATACCACTCAATTAAGATTTGAAAAACCATTAGAACTATTGATTTGATGAGGGTAGGGTTAGGGTAGTAGAAATATATGAATATTGCTAGTTTCAAAATAAGAGGAACTTTTAACTCCCTAAAATTTAGGGCTCAAGCATCAATATAGATCTTCAATACCATGTCTATGTTATAGTTTGGTGGTAAGGGCTAAGGTTAAGATAATTGTTTTATCACTTTTAAAAAGCTCCCAAGTCCTTAACATAGATTTGGGGACTTAAGCAAGAGTTTCAATGCCATATGCTTGCTATGGTTAGGTGGTAAGGGCTAATGATAAGATGAATATTTTTACTTTTGACTTAAAAAAATCTCTTTAAATCCCTAGAATCTTGGAAACTAATTAATGAGTAGGCCCTCACAGAAGATCTTGCGTGATAACAAATAAAGATTTTGTTACTTTAATTATTTAATATATCAAATAGTAATAGAAAATAGAAAAGATATGTCAAGAGAAAGGGAAAAAAAAGGAGAAAAAAGAGAAAAATAAAGAAGAGAAAGAGAAAATAGAAAAGAAGGCAAATAAACAAATCTCATTGTTTTCCCTTTGGCCTAGCAGTCTTTGCAGCTTTAGTAGCAAAACTAAATGTAGCAGCTTAGACAGAAGGCCTCTACCAGATGGTGTGGCCAGCTAGTCAAAGTTTTTACCCACATAGCAGATCAAAAGGCTGCATTAGATATGTGCCCTTGTGTAGAATTTAGCATTGGTCTTGCTGCTTGGACTGTTATGCACTTAATGCCACAAATAGCATAGCCATAAGTATAGTGCTCAGTTGCCTGTTCAAGGCATCCATCAAGGTCTAAGTCTTAGCATTATGCAATTTAGTTATAATAAGTTTACTAGCTAGTATCTTGGCTTAAAATACTGTAAGCTCTCTCTCTCTGTCAGGATAGCTGAGAATTGGTATCTTAGCCGGCCCCAGCTAGACAGAAGCAGCAGTCAGCACCCAGGTCCACACTAAAGGCACATCCATCATGACCGAGAATGCACTCAGGCTAAATGCCTGCAACTACCGTCACCTGGTAAACGATTGGTGGGAGTCCTTGCTGTTATACTGTCAGAGTCGCACATGCTGAAGACTCTAGATGTGGGCCGTTGATGCCGACTGGAGTGCTGACTGGTAGCTGAAGCTGCGCGTTGATGCCAAGGGCTTGTAGCTTTGCAGCAGACACAAGCGTCACCTGCACTCCAGTGTCGAACAGCCACCTACACAACTGGCCGGCAATGCTGCTAGGGAGAAAAATAGAGGCAGGTTGGGCCTTGATGAGTAGGGCTGGTGATGGCCCACGGTCACCAGTCCTCAGCAGTTTTCTAAAGCCGGAGTTGGATAGGCCTTGGCATGGCGCCCTCTGCCCAAGCAGCAGTAGCAGGTGATCTGGGGCGCTGAAGCAGATTGTCAGCTTGGGCATTGGGCAGCAAAGTGGCCAGGCATTGAGCAATTAAAGCATTTGCCGTGGCCACCTCTTCCTTAAGCGCTGTCCCTGCTTCAACTGCCACCTCTTCCTTGAGCGCTGCCCCTGCTTCGACTGCCGCCTCTTCCTCTGCCCTGTTTTCCGCTGCACATACCAATAGCGGCAACCATGGCAGGCAGCTTTGTCAGCTGCTCCTGCATCCGGCCCAGCTGATCTGCCATTGGGTTGCTTACTGTGGTTGCCTCTACGCTCGCCATTGCTCCCCTGTTGCCATTGATGCTCTCCAATGTTGTGGCATGGTCAGCCACCATTTCAGGACTGATAGTGTTGCAGTAAGATTGCTTCAGCAGCGATTCCCTGATGTCCTTGGGCAACAATGCCAGTAGCCAGTGACGCACCTCGCAGTCTCTCACTTGCTGGCTGTGGTCTAGGCATGCCTACAGTAGCTTCAGTGCAAAATCCCATTTTCTAGTTTTGAAGTCAGTCATGGTGCAGAAAGTGTTGTCCTTACTGCCGTAGAAGACAATCAGCGCCTACTTGATGCTTTTGTAGCTTGCTTTCTTCGCCTCTTCAAGCTCCCATACAAACACCAGCACCTCTCCCGTCAAAAGCAGCTTAATCTTAGATGCACTTTTGCTGTCATTCCACTCAGAATTATTGGCAAAATCTTCAAACATCTGCAGCCACATATGGATGTTTGAATCTGCAGAGCCAGAGAACTTAGGAGCATAGGAGGTAAGAGTGTGCTGAGTTGCTTGTCCATGATTTAGCAAATCTGAGCTGACTGACTGAATGAGTCACTGCTGCCACCAATGTAAGGCAGGTATGTGCTAGAACAAAACAGTCTTGTAAACTGCTAAGATGCGCAGGGTTGACTATATATATTTGGGAGTCACACAAGACAGCAACAACCCCCCTCATATAACCAATAAGATGTACATTAAGATGTACACTCATTTAGGCAAGCAGTGTACACTTGACAATACTATATAAGTTTTTATACCATTTTGAATAATTTTGGTATATTGAACATTTAATATATAAATTTTTATATTTTAGACTTATTAGTGACATTTGTCTTGACCTTAAAGTTCCATTGTAATCAAAATTTTCCCATATCTATCCATATTGTAGCAAAATTTTACTTTATTTGTAAGGCTCATACTAGGCTAATTATAAGCTTAAGAGTATTGAAAACATATCTTGAACCTTAATAACCAGCATGCAAAATTACAATGGAATGCAAAATTGCATTTTGAGAGATGTAATTTACCTATTAACACATAATGTCATATAGATATTTTATTGCCTTTCCCATTGTCTAAAAATTGTAGAAAATTACCAAGAATAATCTAAAAATATTATTTGGGAAATATTAATTCTAACCAATTTTATTTTTAATGATTCTAAGATATCAGCTAGGTAAATTTATCAGGTTATCTGTGCTAATATGATATCAAAAAAATCTATGTCAGGGGGGGTCCTTAACCTATGGCCTATATGCCACTTCAGTGTGGCATATACTTTCTCTTCAATGTTGCCTATGAGCCATTTTTAGTCTAGGTGATTGTTGATATAATGACATTCAAGCTTGGGAAGGACTCTATTGTAGTAAATTGAAGGTGGATTTTTTATTTTTTTTAATGCACTTTGTGTAGCCTGCATATCTTGAGCTAATGTCTAATATGGCTTGCTGCCAACAGTGGGTTGGGAACCCCCCCCCCTGTCTTACAACTGTCAATTACAATATGGAGTTTTAATTGTCATAATTTCAAAAAACTATTATTTCTAGATTTCCTAATCCTCACTGTTCCTAAAATATTTTCATGCCTACTACTGTCAAGCAGCAATGCTCAATCAGGTTGGCATAGCAACAGTTGCTAAGGCAAAGCATTTATTAATTTTGGTGGCATCTGCTGGACTAAAGTTAGCTAAATTTGGTGGCAATGCATCTAGACCAGCATTGTTAATGCAGTTCAATCCTGCTAACAAATTTGCCTGTTTATTGGCCAGACTGCACCTGCGCTTTGTTTGGCACTGTCAGATGCTGTGGCGCTATGCTATTGGTAGGCGCGATCAGTATCTGATGCCTGATCAGCTTAGTGTTGTGTACGAATCTGACAACTTTATTGTTATTAATAAGGAATTTGATTTGTCTGTTAATACCGCTTCGCGTTGGTTTAATCCATTGGCGCTTAATACACAGGTAAGGCTGAGTGCAAATATTGGATTTAAGATTCAACTTTTAAGTGATTTTAAAACGCAAAATATCCCATTAGACTACTTATGTTTCTGTAGTTAAATAGTTCTTTTTTGTCTAGTGGTTAGTGTTGGACTCACAACTGAAAGGTTGGGGGTTCGATGCCCCGATCACATCTGGAACATTTTCTGTCCCTACAAGACACTTAACTAGCTGCATTGATTCAGTTCACCTGAAAAATGGGTGCCACTGCCAGCATTAGCTGGGGTAATTGAGGGTGTGTGTGGACCTCCCAGTCCTTGGACTGAACAGTCGTACGCAGCCTTAAGATGCGCCGCGCAATAGCTGCGGCTGAGCTGTCGGTTGCATATCTTGCCCATTAGGAAAGGTGGAATTTATATCGTATTATTATGAATTACTTGCTACTATCAGTAGAATTTAAGGATATGAGTCTATTTACCCCACATACTTAAATTTCAGTTTTTCAAAAACGTATCTACATCAAAGATTGTCAAATTTTTTACCTTAATGACCAGATAGAGAACCTAAAGCATCACTTTAGGAGAGAGGAGAGAGGAGAGAGAGAAGAGAGGCGAGATTAGACAATTGAGAGAAGAGAGAGTAGGAAAGAGGAAAGGAGAGGAGAGAGTAGAGGAAGGTAGAGGAGAGGAGAGAAAAGAGGGGAGGGAGAGAAGAGAGGAGAGATTAGAGAATCAAGAGAAGAAGAGAGGAGTGAGGACATGAGAGAGAGAAAAGAGAAGAGAGGAGATTAGAGAAATGAGCGCTGAGAAGAGATTAACATGGAGCCGGTTGGGTTGCTAATTGTGAAATCACGAGGGCCAGATAAAGAGAAGCTTTGCGGGCCGGAGTTTGCCGAGCCCTGCGCCTACATACCTACATAGTTCGATAAATTTTATTATCCCCGGCAACATTGTAGGTCTTCCTAGCTAAGCACCATCGCGCAGATCCCACCGCCTATCACTGGTACAGATTCTGTCACCAGATCGATCACGCCACTAGCGGTTTAATCCTGCTAGCCTACAGTCAAGACGCCGCTATGCGAGCTTCTAAAGCTTTTTTAAATCGTCGCGTTTTAAAACAATATTTGGCTATTGTTTGGGGTCATTTTGACACTAGAGATCACGTGACTGTTGACCGGCCAATCGGCTGGGATCGCTTAGACATTGCCGGTAGTGGAGATCTGCGCAAACACATGGTCACAGAGACGCACTATCGTTGTTTGGATCCGAAACCTGCGTTTAGCCAAGTTGTGCCGTTAGAACGAGGCCTGTACAATGGCTTGCCCGCTACTAAAGTGCTACTGTTGTTGAAGCATGGCAGGACACATCAGCTGCGAGTGCACACGAGTTGCATTGGTTGGTTAACAAAACTTATTGTTCTTGTTGAAATCGCTTGCTTAGCAATTTACCGGAGGTTGAGATGTCCATTGAAACACTGCAATGAGACAGTGAGATGTCTGCTCAAAGACTGCAATGAGAGACAGTGAGATGTCTGCTCAAAGACTGCAATGAGAGACAGTGAGATGTCTGCTCAAAGACTGCAATGAGAGACAGTGAGATGTCTGCTCAAAGACTGCAATGAAACAGTGAGGTGTCTGCTCAAAGACTGCAATGAGAGACAGTGAGATGTCTGCTCGAAGACATTAGATAGTGGGAGAGATGTCTGTTCAAAGACATTAGATAGTGGGAGAGATGTCTGCTCGAAGACATTAGATAGTGGGAGAGATGTCTGCTCGAAGACATTAGATAGTGGGCTCAAAGACATTAGATAGTGGGAGACATGTCTGCTCAAAGACTGCAATGAAAAGCGTTGAAACTCCCGCAGGCCATCCAATAGTCGGCGACGTGAAATACAGCCGACGCGAGGCCGACTTTCGCTGCCACCGCATGATGCTTCATGCCTACCGACTGCAGGCTCGATTGCCTCGTCTCAGCGAAACCATCGACTGTCTAGCTGAGGACCCGTTCGTGCCCGAATCCGATGCCAATTGGCAACCGGAGTCTGTGCAGAACGACTACGCTGTGTTTAAAGATTGCGCCCGGATATTAGAGAGTGGCGAACAACTCACTGTTGATAAGCTGTAGCAAGAGTGATCGTCTATCAAGTTAGATAGTTGGACATTTTATTGTTGTGTCTATGATGTGACCACCTACTTCAAGTAGAATCTAGATTATATAAAAAATATGCATTTTTCTGTCTAGCTAAATTCGTTTTAGCTGTATCTAAGTGTGCAGAAATGGAATTTGGATTATGATTGCTGTGCTGACTTGTTGATTCTGCTACAAATCAGAATGTACCATTTGAAATAGATAATCTTTTGTTTTTATATTTGTCAGTTAAGAAACTTAGCCGACTAAAAATTAGTCTGTCGCCCTCCCAGACCCTCAATTTCTGGGCCAACAGCCTCCCAGATCCTCAGTTGCTGTGTGCCACCCTCCAAGATCCTCAGTTGCTGGGCCAGCCTTCCAGATCCTCAGTTGCTGGGCCAGCCTTCCAGATCCTCAGTTGCTGGGCCAACAGCCTCCCAGATCCTCAGTTGCTGGGTCACCAGCCTTCCAGATCCTCAGTTGCTGTGTGCCACCCTCCAAGATCCTCAGTTGCTGGGCCAGCCTCCCAGCTCCTCAGTTGCTGGGCCAGCCTTCCAGATCCTCAGTTGCTGGGCCAGCCTTCCAGATCCTCAGTTGCTGAGCCAGCCTTCCAGATCCTCAGTTGCTGGGCCAGCCTCCCAGATCCTCAGTTGCTGTCCAGGCCTCCCAGATCCTCAGTTGCTGTTCAGGCCTCCCAGATCCTCAGTTGCTGTCCAGGCCTCCCAGATCCTCAGTTGCTGTCCAGGCCTCCCATATCCTCAGTTGCTGTGTGCCACCCTCCAAGATTCTCTGTTTCTGGGCCAGCCTTTCAGATCCCCAAAAATCAGTAGCTTCCCTAATACCTCTATTAGAACATGCAGTTACTTTTGCCAAATTGGTGAATGCTAGCGAATGCTGTAGATAGAATCTGATGATCAAACATTTTCATTCATGCAAGCAATCGAGCAGTGAACAATGCTCCTATCGCCGCTATCCGCAGCTGTCAATCAGCTATCCCGTCGCGTAGGCGGCCAATCTGTTGTTTCCATGGCAACAGCTGTTCGCCGCCTCTGCAGCGGTTCGAATTCGGCCGCTGAGCAGCCAGAAGACCCAAGCTCGATTCCCGAGTCCAAGCAGAGCCCGTCTTCAAAAAAGTTTCGCTACAGCTTTCTTGGCGGCGATCACAACGAGATCTCCTTAGTTGGCACCGTTACCAAGGTGACAGAGAAAGAGCGAAATAAAAGTACAGGGGCTGAGCCCTACTGCGTACTGAGCGTTGCAACGCTGCACCGTTACAAGGATCGCAATGGCCGATTCCACGCCATCAATAGCCATCATCGAGTGTCTTCCTTCAACTCAAATATTATTAGAATTGCCAGACTCACTAATCCAGGCGACAGAATCTTTGTGGTCGGCAGGTTGGAGTATTTCTTTGTTAATCAACAACGCGTGGCCACTCTGACTCCAACTAGAATGGTGCCGATGCTGCCGAAGACGCTGAATCGAGCCCCGGACCTACTGTCGGCTAATGATTTGTCTCCGACTGATCAAGAGGATGAAGATGGCTACGAGTATCAGTTTGATGCCGAGCATAAGGCTGAGTCTGCCGTTTGATAATTGGTTATTTTGTTATGCGCTGATTGCTGGAACTATATTTTAGGATTAAAAATATTTATGGCTATTGGAGGTTTCTTAAGTGCCATTTACAAAATTTTGTCAAGTTTTTGCGCTGTAAACAGTTACTGTTATGCTGTCATAGAGAGTAAAGCTGTACAGTAATGCTGTAAACAGTTACTGTATTGCTGTCATAGACAGTATGGCTGTGCAGTAATGCTGTAAACAGTTACTGTATTGCTGTCATAGAGAGTAAAGCTGTACAGTAATGCTGTAAACAGTTACTGTATTGCTGTCATAGAGAGTAAAGCTGTACAGTAATGCTGTAAACAGTTACTGTATTGCTGTCATAGACAGTATGGCTGTGCAGTAATGCTGTAAACAGTTACTGTATTGCTGTCATAGAGAGTAAAGCTGTACAGTAATGCTGTAAACAGTTACTGTATTGCTGTCATAGAGAGTAAAGCTGTACAGTAATGCTGTAAACAGTTACTGTATTGCTGTCATAGAGAGTAAAGCTGTACAGTAATGCTGTAAACAGTTACTGTATTGCTGTCATAGAGAGTAAAGCTGTACAGTAATGCTGTAAACAGTTACTGTATTGCTGTCATAGAGAGTAAAGCTGTACAGTAATGCTGTAAACAGTTACTGTATTGCTGTCATAGACAGTAAAGCTGTACAGTAATGCTGTAAACAGTTACTGTATTGCTGTCATAGACAGTAAAGCTGTACAGTAATGCTGTAAACAGTACTGTATTGCTGTCATTGGCTGTAGAACTGTGGCTGTTTGCCAAGCTGCTAGAACCCCAACAAGTCTCATTGTGTTACCATAGCAATAAATATTATTTTCTTAATTTTTTATCTCAAAAATTGTTAAAAAGGTAATTTCGCATTTTTTCTATGACGTATTTATCAAACATTCTATTAATAAACAACCCCGTTTTTTTCAAAAAAATAATTATGCAGTCTAGCAATTCAATTTTCAATAGTTTTTTCTCCTTCACTAACAAGGCGCAATTGAAATTTTACTAAAAAACAAAATGGCATCAACGTCGCATTTCTTTGAAAAGGAATTATTATTCAGCAGAAGAAGGATTTAATTATTTTGTAGGTTAGTCATAGTTTCAGAATAGACTCTGTTTTGAACTCTGGTTGCCTGTACAGTGCCACAATGCTAGCTGATGTTGCTTCAGTACTCAACTCTTCTCTCTCTCCTCTCTCTCTGCATCACTCAGTACACTGCTCTGCGATCTGCTCTCTCTGAAAGATGCAGGCAAGCTGAAAGCAAACTGCAGGCTGTGAGGCTTGTAGATGCGGTGAGCTGTTCCACTGTCTCCTTCTCTCCCTTCCCCTCCCCTGTCCCTCTTCCGTAAGTCTGGGTCCCCGCAACCAACCACAGTTTTTTACGTACCAGTTTTATGCGGGTTTTTTGGGGGGTGGGGGTGTGGGGGGAGAGACGAGTATGGACTCGTCCAGAACTGGAGGTTGGTGGTGTGCTTTTGAGTTCATATATATATATATATAAGCGCTTGGGTCTTTTTCATACTCTTGCCTTTCTGCGCTCGACTATCAAAACACACAATTACACTAAAGCTATAGTTTAGATACAGAGAGAAAGTTATCATGAACAAGCCTAAGCAATACGATTGGAAGGATAGTAATTTGGCTCTGTTTGGCTCCGACACTGAGCGGCAGGTTAAGAGTAAGATCTAAATAGTAGCTTTTATATCGTCTGTGTTTTTTAGTCTGATTCTAATTATATGCTTCTTTTCTATTTATTAATTTTGCAGAGGAATCCGCTGAGAAGGAGCCAGCGTGGAAGCCCGTTCTGGAAGCGCAGAAGCCTCAACTATATGTGTGGCGTATCGAGGTAAGTAATTTAATAGTATGCTTTCATATTATTTCCTTAAAATATCGTTTTATGCCATCGCCGTCCTAAGCTTAGCCTAAACTGCAATAATTGCCTTAACCTCATCGATAATCTCAATAGCCTAATCGATAATCTCCTTAGCCTGATCGATAATCTCATTAACTTCATCGATAATCTCATTGGCCTCATCGATAATCTCATTAACCTCATCGAAAATCTCATTGGCCTCATCGATAATCTCATTAACCTCATCGAAAATCTCATTAGCCTCATCGATAATCTCCTTAGCCTGATCGACAATCTCATTAGCCTCATCGATAATCTCCTTAGCCTGATCGATAATCTCATTAACCACATCGATAATCTCAATAGCCTAATCGATAATCTCCTTAGCCTGACCGATAATCTCATTAGCCTCATCGATAATCTCCTTAGCCTCATCGATAATCTCATTAGCCTCATCGATAATCTCATTAGCCTCATTGATAATCGCCTTAGCCTCATCGATAATCTCAATAGCCTCATCGATAATCTCATTAGCCTCATCGATAATCTCATTAGCCTCATTGATAATCGCCTTAGCCTCATCGATAATCTCCTTAGCCTGATCGATAATCTCATTAGCCTCATCGATAATCTCATTAGCCTCATTGATAATCTCCTTAGCCTAATCGATAATCTCAATAGCCCCATCGATAATCTCCTTAGCCTCATCGATAATTGCCTTAACCTCTTCTATAATTGTTAAGGTCAAATAACTCAGCACCAAACTCATATATGCACATATTGCAGAACTTCAAAGTGGTGGAATGGCCCAGAGATTTGTACGGCAAATTCTACAGTGGCGATTCTTACATCATCCTCAACGCCTACATGGAGGCTGACAAGCTCTGCTACGATGTGCACTTTTGGATTGGCAAAGAGAGCACGGCTGACGAGTACGGCACTGCCGCCTACAAGACTGTGGAGCTGGACACCCTGTTGGACGATTTGCCTGTGCAGCACAGGTAAATAGTGTTTAGCTGTCTTAGCCGGCCTGAGTTGTCCCGATAAATTTGATTTACCATGGCCAGTGTGAGCTACTGATAGTGGCAGATTGAACTGTTGGGCTATAAACTCTGCCTGCTGTGTCTGGCTAGTAAATAAAGACAGACTGGCAGACACTAAGAGAGGACAGACAGACAGACAGACACTAAAACAGGGCAGACAGACAGACAGACACAGACAGACACAACAGACAGACAGAGAGACAGACAGACAGACAGACAGACAGACAGACACTAAGACAGGACAGACACAGACAGACACCAAGACAAGACGGACAGACAGACACTAAAACAGGGCAGACAGACACTAAGACAGGACAGACACAGACAGACACCAAGACAAGACAGACAGACGACCGACACAACAGACAGACAGACCGACACAACAGATAGACAAACATATACCTGTACGGGGCAGACAGGACAGACAGGATGACACTCAGACACATTTAAAAGCTAATACATAATACTCCGTCACTTGCAGGGAGGTCCAAGGCCACGAGAGTGCCCTGATGCGCAGCTATTTTCCTGAGATCACTTACCTAGCTGGCGGTTGTCCCAGCGGTTTCCGCAACGTGACAACTCGCGAATATAAGCCTAGACTGCTGCACGTACGCGGCGAACGTCAGAATATTGTAGTAACTGAGGTGCCGCGTTCTCGTAAAGCTTTGGACAACACGGACGTGTACATTCTGGACCTGGGCGATCGGGCCATCCAGTGGAACGGTAGCGGCGCCAATAAGAATGAGAAATTCAAGGCAGCTCAGTACTTGTCAAATTTGAAGAGCGAGCGCAATGGTAGGCTGGCTGCCAGCACTCTGGAGGAGGACGGAACACCTACTGAGGTGAGCGACTTACCCTGCGCTTCCATTCCAATATATAAAATATATATAGTAGCAGCAACCTATGTGTGCAAATCATTTATTTCAGCACGAGTTCTACACGTCTCTGACTGACGAGGAGGTGGAACGGGACTCTGCTAGCGGCGGCTCGCCTGGCGCTCAAAAGCGAATGATGAAGTGAGCTGATGTCAGGCAGAGAGACAGACAGACAGACAGACATACAGACAGACAGACAGACAGACTGGCAGACAGACAGACAGACAGACTGACAGACAGACTGGCAGACAGACAGACAGACAGACTGACAGACAGACTGGCAGACAGACAGACAGACAGACAGACTGGCAGACAGACAGACTGGCAGACAGACAGGCAGACAGACAGACAGACAGACAGGCAGGCAGGCAGACAGGCAGGCAGACACACAGACAGACAGACAGACAGACAGACAGACAGACAGACAGACAGACAGACAGACAGACAGACAGACGGACAGACGGACAGACAGACAGACAGACAGACAGACAGACAGACAGACAGACGGACAGACAGACAGACAGACAGACAGACAGACAGACGGACACTTAGGCAGACATATCAACCGCCGTCAATTCATTGCAGACTGTCTGACGCCACTGGCAAGCTGAATTTCGACTTGGTTTCCACGGATTCGCTGAGCAAAAGCAACATCACTGAGGATGTAAGCGTTTACTGCCTCCATGTTTCCTACATAGCAACCGTAACCATAGCAACTAAATTGACTTTGTCATTGCATCTCGCAGGACGTATTCATCATTGACAACGGTTTCGAAGTGTACGTCTACGTGGGAGAGAATGCCTCACTGACTGAACGTCACAACGCTCTGGCCTACGCTCACGTTAGTGACTAGTCTCGATATATTGTACATATGTAGTGCACTCGTATTGCACAGCGGCCCTGTTTCCTTGCTATATCACTAAGGACTAGCAGTCAAGTGTAAAAATGTCCTAATTATTTGACACTGGTAGCAAATGTGCGCGGTACTATGAAGTTCAAATTGGTTAGAAAATTTTCCTTGAGAAGATTTGTTGAAACCAGTCGGGCAGAAGTCAGTATTGTGCGTGATAGGGAGGCTTTGAGGCTAGGAGACTCTGGGAGGCTGGCCTAGCAACTGACACTCTGGGAGGCTGGTGGCCCAGCAACTGACACTCTGGGAGGCTGGCCCAGCAACTGAGGATCTAGGAGGCTGGTGGCTCAGCAACTGAGCATCTGGGAGGCTGGCTCAGCAACTGAGGATCTGGGAACCTGGTGGCCCAGCAACTGAGGATATGGGAGGCTGGTGGCCCAGCAAATGAGGATCTGGGAGGCTGGCCCAGCAACTGAGGATCTGGGAGGCTGGCCCAGCAAATGAGGATCTGGGAGGCTGGTGGCCCAGCAACTGAGGATCTGGGAGCCTGGTGGCCCAGCAGCTGAGGATCTGGGAGGCTGGTGGCCCAGCAGCTGAGGATCTGGGAGGCTGGTGGCCCAGCAACTGAGGATCTGGGAGGCTGGCTCAGCAACTGAGGAGGCTGGGAGCCTGGTGGCCCAGCAACTGAGGATCTGGGAGGCTGGCCCAGCAAATGAGGATCTGGGAGGCTGGTGGCCCAGCAACTGAGGATCTGGGAGCCTGGTGGCCCAGCAACTGAGGATATGGGAGGCTGGTGGCCCAGCAAATGAGGATCTGGGAGGCTGGCCCAGCAACTGAGGATCTGGGAGGCTGGCCCAGCAAATGAGGATCTGGGAGGCTGGTGGCCCAGCAACTGAGGATCTGGGAGCCTGGTGGCCCAGCAGCTGAGGATCTGGGAGGCTGGTGGCCCAGCAGCTGAGGATCTGGGAGGCTGGTGGCCCAGCAACTGAGGATCTGGGAGGCTGGCTCAGCAACTGAGGAGGCTGGGAGCCTGGTGGCCCAGCAACTGAGGATCTGGGAGGCTGGCCCAGCAAATGAGGATCTGGGAGGCTGGTGGCCCAGCAACTGAGGATCTGGGAGGCTGGCTCAGCAACTGAGGAGGCTGGGAGCCTGGTGGCCCAGCAACTGAGGATCTGGGAGGCTGGCCCAGCAAATGAGGATCTGGGAGGCTGGTGGCCCAGCAACTGAGGATCTGGGAGCCTGGTGGCCCAGCAACTGAGGATCTGGGAGCCTGGTGGCCCAGCAACTGAGGATCGGGGGAATGAGTGGAGAATTTCTGCGCACGAGCCACTTTACGACAGATCCTTCATATCTTTGCACCTGTAACTGTAACCCATAATTAACTCATATTGCAGAATTACCTACGCGACAGCGTCAACCCGTTGCTACCGGTTACCGTGGTGACGCCGCAGGCCCCGGCCAAGACCAAGGCCGCCTTCAACGCCGTGTTTTAGGGCGGAACCAAAAGAAAATTTTGTCAAAAGAAATTCCAAAAAGACAATTTTTGTGTTCAACCAAGAAATTTGTTGGGACCTTGAATTTTTCATATTTATCTAATCTTCCTTTTTGTATATCCTTTAAAATTACACATTTATATAAAAATCACCTTTATATATTGCCTTCTTGTAGCCTCTTTAACAGCTTCTAATACGCATTATTACCGAATAAGTGTGTCGCATTGTGTGTCATTATATAAAATGAACAATTCGTATTTAACCAGTTCAACTGCGTATTTTCTTATCCACTATTTGAAGGGCGGTACGTTAAAAAAATCTTCTTTACAGTCTGGAATTCACCAAACGTTTATTGAGCGAATTGCGCGCTGTTTCGAATTGGCTACATTCTAGGAATTTCATTTTCACTTTTCCCAGCAGCTTTTGCTATTGAATTAGTAATCTTTTTTGCAGGTAGAGAAACCCCTTAGGATCTTTAACTTTTTGGTTGAATTGCTTTTCAATATTTCTAAAAACTCACGCCCAAATACATTGGTTTGTATTCCAGTTGCTTTGTCCGCCTCAGATTTCAATCTCAGTTTGTTCTTTTGCTATGACAAATCAATATTAGCCTGACTGACTGACTGACTGACTGACTGACTGACTGACTGACTGACTGACTGACTGACTGACTGACTGACTGACTCACTGACTGACTCACTGACTGACTGACTGACTGACTCACTGACTGACTCACTGACTGACTGACTGACTGACTCACTGACTGACTCACTGACTGACTGACTGACTGACTGACTGACTGACTGACTCACTGACTGACTGACTGACTGACTGACTCACTGACTTGATTGACTGATTTGATTGACTGATTTAGTTGACTGATTTAGTTGATTTTGATTGATTTGATTGATTTAGAAGGATCTAGTGACATACTCAGTGAAGGATCTAGTGACATACTCAGTGAAGGATCTAGTGACATACTCAGTGAAGGATCTAGTGACATACTCAGTGTAGGATCTAGTGACATACTCAGTGAAGGATCTAGTGACATACTTAGTGAAGGATCTAGTGACATACTTAGTCAAGGATCTAGTGACATACTTAGTGAATGATTTAGTGACGGGCTTAGTGAAGGATCTAATGACATACTCAGTGAATGATTTAGTGACGGGCTTAGTGAAGGATCTAGTGATATACTCAGTGTAGGATCTAATGACATACTCAGTGAAGGATCTACATGTAATGACATACTTAGTGAAGGATCCAGTGACATACTTAGTGAAGGATCTAGTGACATAATCAGTGAAGGATCTAGTGACATAATCAGTGAAGGATCTAATGACATACTCAGTGAAGGATCTAGTGACATACTCAGTGAAGGATCTAGTGACATAATCAGTGAAGGATCTAGTGACATACTCAGTGAAGGATCTAGTGACATACTTAGTGAAGGATCTAATGACATACTCAGTGAAGGATCTAATGACATACTTAGTGAAGGATCCAGTGACATACTTAGTGAAGGATCTAGTGACATAATCAGTGAAGGATCTAGTGACATAATCAGTGAAGGATCTAATGACATACTCAGTGAAGGATCTAGTGACATACTCAGTGAAGGATCTAGTGACATAATCAGTGAAGGATCTAGTGACATACTCAGTGAAGGATCTAGTGACATACTTAGTGAAGGATCTAGTGACATACTTAGTGAAGGATCTAGTGACATACTCAGTGAAGGATCTAGTGACATACTTAGTGAAGGATCTAGTGACATACTTAGTGAAGGATCTAGTGACATACTTAGTGAAGGATCTAATGACATACTTAGTGAATGATCTAGTGACATACTCAGTGAAGGATCTAGTGACATACTTAGTGAAGGATCTAATGACATACTTAGTAAAGGATCTAATGACATACTTAGTGAATGATCTAGTGACATACTCAGTGAAGGATCTAGTGACATACTTAGTGAAGGATCTAATGACATACTTAGTAAAGGATCTAATGACATACTCAGTGAATGATCTAGTGACATACTCAGTGAAGGATCTAGTGACATACTTAGTGAAGGATCTAGTGACATACTTAGTGAAGGATCTAATGACATACTTAGTGAATGATCTAGTGACATACTCAGTGAAGGATCTAGTGACATACTTAGTGAAGGATCTAGTGACATACTTAGTAAAGGATCTAATGACATACTTAGTGAATGATCTAGTGACATACTCAGTGAAGGATCTAGTGACATACTCAGTGAAGGATCTAATGACATACTTAGTGAAGGATCTAGTGACATACTCAGTGAAGGATCTAGTGACATACTTAGTGAAGGATCTAGTGACATACTTAGTGAAGGATCTAGTGACATACTTAGTGAAGGATCTAATGACATACTTAGTGAATGATCTAGTGACATACTCAGTGAAGGATCTAGTGACATACTCAGTGAAGGATCTAGTGACATAATCAGTGAAGGATCTAGTGACATACTCAGTGAAGGATCTAGTGACATACTTAGTGAAGGATCTAGTGACATACTTAGTGAAGGATCTAGTGACATACTCAGTGAAGGATCTAGTGACATACTTAGTGAAGGATCTAGTGACATACTTAGTGAAGGATCTAGTGACATACTTAGTGAAGGATCTAATGACATACTTAGTGAATGATCTAGTGACATACTCAGTGAAGGATCTAGTGACATACTTAGTGAAGGATCTAATGACATACTTAGTAAAGGATCTAATGACATACTTAGTGAATGATCTAGTGACATACTCAGTGAAGGATCTAGTGACATACTTAGTGAAGGATCTAATGACATACTTAGTAAAGGATCTAATGACATACTCAGTGAATGATCTAGTGACATACTCAGTGAAGGATCTAGTGACATACTTAGTGAAGGATCTAGTGACATACTTAGTGAAGGATCTAATGACATACTTAGTGAATGATCTAGTGACATACTCAGTGAAGGATCTAGTGACATACTTAGTGAAGGATCTAGTGACATACTTAGTAAAGGATCTAATGACATACTTAGTGAATGATCTAGTGACATACTCAGTGAAGGATCTAGTGACATACTCAGTGAAGGATCTAGTGACATACTTAGTGAAGGATCTAGTGACATACTCAGTGAAGGATCTAGTGACATACTTAGTGAATGATCTAGTGACATACTCAGTGAAGGATCTAGTGACATACTTAGTGAAGGATCTAGTGACATACTCAGTGAAGGATCTAATGACATACTTAGTGAATGATCTAGTGACATACTCAGTGAAGGATCTAGTGACATACTTAGTGAAGGATCTAGTGACATACTTAGTAAAGGATCTAATGACATACTTAGTGAATGATCTAGTGACATACTCAGTGAAGGATCTAGTGACATACTCAGTGAAGGATCTAATGACATACTTAGTGAAGGATCTAGTGACATACTTAGTGAAGGATCTAGTGACATACTCAGTGAAGGATCTAGTGACATACTCAGTGAAGGATCTAGTGACATACTCAGTGAAGGATCTAGTGACAGGCTTAGTGAAGGATCTAGTGACATACTCAGTGAAGGATCTAGTGACATACTCAGTGAAGGATCTAATGACATACTTAGTGAAGGATCTAGTGACATACTAAGTGAAGGATCTAGTGACATACTCAGTGAAGGATCTAGTGACATACTCAGTGAAGGATCTAGTGACATACTCAGTGAAGGATCTAGTGACATACTCAGTGAAGGATCTAGTGACATACTCAGTGAAGGATCTAGTGACATACTTAGTGAAGGATCTAGTGACATACTCAGTGAAGGATCTAGTGACATACTCAGTGAAGGATCTAGTGACATACTTAGTGAAGGATCTAGTGACATACTCAGTGAAGGATCTAGTGACATACTTAGTGAAGGATCTAGTGACATACTCAGTGAAGGATCTAGTGACATACTTAGTGAAGGATCTAGTGACATACTCAGTGAAGGATCTAGTGACATACTCAGTGAAGGATCTAGTGACATACTCAGTGAAGGATCTAGTGACATACTTAGTGAAGGATCTAGTGACATACTCAGTGAAGGATCTAGTGACATACTCAGTGAAGGATCTAGTGACATACTCAGTGAAGGATCTAGTGACATACTTAGTGAAGGATCTAATGACATACTCAGTGAAGGATCTAGTGACATACTCAGTGAAGGATCTAGTGACAGGCTTAGTGACTGTCAGACCCAGCGGCGCACATGAAGTAACGGTGCCCTCAAAGCCAGATACCACAGAAGCTCTTAGGTTAGAAAATTATGCAGTTTAATTTTCATCACGTCTGCTTGATCGAATCTTTCTGACCGGTTTTTAAAAACCAAGCAAAAAGTGGAGAAAACTAATTAACAAAACTGACCAGAAGCAAGCAATCAATAAATTTGCCGATTGCAGTATCGGTCAAAGCAACTGAAAGTTTCTTGTCTATTTGATTGAATCAACAGCACACAGAATGGACCGCGGAATGCATCAATACCAGCAGCAGCAACAACCAAATCTGCAGCACAACCCTTACCATGGCCTTAGCAACGGTCGTCAATATCAACAACAGCAGCCGCCGCCGCCGCCTCCAGTCATTGGTGGCGGAGCTGGCGAGCATTTGTTCTTCTTTAAAAAGCGAGCAGAGCGACTTGATTGGCGCCGTCTAGCCGCTATCGATGTTGATCGAATCCAGCGCGACCTGGACTTTGCCGCCCTGCAGGAGCATTTGGCCGGGGTTACTTATTGCGATGCTGAGTCAGAATTTGCTCGCTGTAACGATGCTAATTTAGTAAAGTTATTTCGGCTGGCTCAGTTAATGATTGAATATCTGCTGCATTCGCAGGTTGGTATAGATGCTTATCGAAATTGCTTTCTGTGTTATGATGCCGCGATACTGGTTGCTAGGGCCGGTTTATTCTTATAACACTGGTTGCTAGGGCAATCGATTGTTGTAATACTCGTTGCTAGGGGCGGTTCATTCTTGTAATACTGGTTGCTAGGGCAATCGATTATTGTAATAATGGTTGCTAGGGGCGGTTTATCCTATAATACTGGTTGCTAGGGCAATCGATTGTTGTAATACTCGTTGCTAGGATCTGTTCATTTTGCAATACTGGTTGCTAGGATGATTAATTGTTATTATACTGGTTGCTATGGTGATCATCGTTATGCTACCGGTTGCTAGGGCGATTACTGTAGGGATATTGGTTGCTAGCCAAATTTTTCCAACGAGTCTAGCACGAATTCTCGAATTAAATTTAGGCAATCATATGCCTCACGCACTACTGCCGCCCCGATAAAAATACAGGAGTATCTGGCGCACACGCGCGGCCAGTTGGAGCGCCAGACGGCGGAGGCGCAGGCCGAAGCGCTGGCTTTGAAGCAGCGTCTGGCCGACAAGCAGCGGGAGGCCAACGATTTGAAGCGGGAATGTCACAAGAGAAAGAAATTATTGATCGCCCAGCAACAGCTGATGGAGGCTGGGCCGCAGTCCTATCAGCGCTGTCCCTATTGTCCGAAAGCGTTTCTTAACAATACCTTTCTGCGATCGCATATTAATAGGCGGCACGGAGGGGCCGAGTATCCGCCAACCGGGGCTGGCGCTTCGTCTGGTAGGGATCTGCAGGTATGTATGCTGGCTACTAGATATCCTTGAACTTCCAGATCCCTATGCGGGGTGTCCTTCAACCTTTTTTATCTTCTGAACTCCCTGACCAGATTCTTATCTTTAGTGTCCTTGAGCCCCCAGACCAGATTCTATCTTTAGTGTCCTTGATTGATTGAACTCCCAGACCAGATTCTTATCTCTGGTGTCCTTGAACTCCCTGACCAGATTCTTATCTTTAGTGTCCTTGAGCTTCCATACCATATTCTTTAGTGTCCTTGAGCTCCCATACCATATTCTTTAGTGTCCTTGAGCCCCCAGACCAGATTCTTATCTCTGGTGTCCTTGAACTCCCTGACCAGATCCTTATCTTTAGTGTCCTTGAACTCCGTGACAAGATTCTTATCCTTAGTGTCCTTGAACTCCCTGACCAGATCCTATTTTTAGTTTCCTTGATTGATTGAACTCTCAGACCAGATTCTTATCTCTGGTGTCCTTGAACTCCCTGACCAGATCCTTATCTTTAGTGTCCTTGAACTCCGTGACAAGATTCTTATCCTTAGTGTCCTTGAACTCCCTGACCAGATCCTATTTTTAGTTTCCTTGATTGATTGAACTCTCAGACCAGATTCTTATCTCTGGTGTCCTTGAACTCCCTGACCAGATCCTTATCTTTAGTGTCCTTGAGCTCCTAGACCAGATAGATCTTTATCTTAGATGTCCTTTAACATTCCAGACTAGACTCTCATCTTAGGCGTCCTTAAGGTTCAATTTCTCGTCTCACTTACTATTGAAACGAATTTTTATTAGCGTCCTCTCCTTACAATGGCACCGTTCAGACCCGCGTTGACCTGCTGTCCCAGCTGACCCGGGAGGAGCTCCTGACTCGCCTAAGCCAGCTCGATTCCGCCGCTGCCGCCTCAGCCGGCGCTGCCGAGTCGCCCGGACGGCGTCAAAGACAACTGCAGCAACAACTGGCCGAGATGCAGGCCAAGCACGAGGCCGAGTTGGCCAGACTGCGCGATTCGCACGAGCGTCAGCTACGTCAGCAGCAGCAGCAGGAGCGCGAGCGTCAACAACTTCAACAGCAGGAGGCTAGGCGTCGTACAAATCTCGGCGAATTGCTTATGGACGACGACGAGGATGACATGGGAAATGCCGATGATAAAGTGTCGGCTCGTCGGGCAGCGCCGGCCGCGGCCGCAGCTTCGGGCAGTTCAATGCCGGCCCGACAGCCGGAGGACGATCTGGCTGCTGTGTCGGCCCAGATGCGCCGGAATCTGGATCTGCACGCGAGTTCGCGGGAGTCTCTGCTAATGAATAGCACTACTGAGAATAGCATGGCACAGGGCGTTGAGGCTATGCGGACCAGCGGCCTGCTGGCTCGGCTGAAAGGCGATCGCGGTATTGTTGAAGGCTTGAAGAGCGAATTGGCTCAGTTGCTTGAGGAACAGCTCGAGGAGCGGGGCATTGGGCCTAATACTACTCGAATTAGCAATCGGGTGCTCAATGAGAAACTTGCGATGCTGGCTCGTGAACGAGAGCAGGTGGCCTTCAAGTTTAAGAATTTTGAACAGCTGAGGCGACAGCACGCTGCATCGGTGAGAATGGCATTAGCTGCATGTTACCGATATGTATCGATGGAATGCTTCTTTAGCATATCTTGACCTACTCCCGATATGTATCGATAGAATGTTTCTTTAGCATTTTTTGACCTACTCCCGATATGTATCGATGGAATGTTTCTTTAGCACTTGACCTACTCCCGATATGTATCGATAGAATGTTTCTTTAGCATATTTTGACCTACTCCCGATATGTATCGATGGAATGTTCTGTTAGCGTAGCTTACTCCCGATATGTATCGATAGAATGTTTTCTTAGCGTAGCTTACTCCCGATATGTTATGATAAATGTTTCTTTAGCATATTTTGACCTACTCCCGATATGTATCGATAGAATGTTCTGTTAGCGTAGCTTACTCCCGATATGTATCGGGAGTAATATCCAGGGAGATACGCTAGCGCCGTTCCTATTTATTCTGGTGCTTGACTGGGTGCTACGGACTGCTCTGCCTTCCAACGACGACGGCTTCCTGCTGCGGCGACGCGTGGGTCGACGCCAACCGGAGAGACGGCTCAGCGTGCTTGGCTACGCCGATGACCTCGCCCTGCTGTCCTCGACCGTCGAGGGCGCCCAACGACAGCTGGATAGGCTGGTTGCCGTTGCGGCGAGCGTCGGCCTGGTGGTCAACACGCAGAAGACCGTCGTGCTATGCGTGCCGGACGACACCGAGGCTGCAATCTTCTGCCGAGGCGCTGACGGACAGGCGAGTGAGCTTCCAAGATGTCAGCAGTTCGTCTACCTCGGCGGTCTGGTTCCCGACGTCCGCGAGGATCTGCGGCGTCGCCGAGGACTTGCTTGGGCTGCCTTTCGTTCTATAAGGTCAGTCCTGCAGTCCGAGGCCCTACCGGACCGCCAGAGGGCGGCGCTGTTCCAGGCGGTGATCGAGACCGTCCTGTTATACAACGCCGAGACCTGGACGCTGACAGACTCGCTCGAGGCTCAAGTCGACGCGGCGCACGCTGGCCTGCTGCGCGCCGCCTTCAAGATCGGCAACGAGCGAGTCACCAACACGGCGCTCTATCATCGCGCCGGCCTGGCCCGTCCTAGCGATCTGCTGCGCCGTCGGCGACTCCAGCTGGCAGGCCACGTCATCCGCGCCGAGGCCTACTGTCCGGAGCCGGTGCAGGAGGTGCTGCTACTTACGTTGCAGGCACCCTACCGGCGGGGACAGGCGAAGACTCGGCGCTACGTCGACTGTCTGCTGGCTGACGCCGGCGCCCCGGACTCTGCCGGCGGTGCGGCTTTTGTTCGCGCCCAAGCTTTGAAGCGCGCCATCTGACGCTGCTTTTGTGAACTGGCAGCGTACTCTGTTGTTGTTGTTGTTGTTTGTTGTTGTATCGATAGAATGTTCTGTTAGCGTAGCTTACTCCCGATATGTATCGATAGAATGTTTTCTTAGCGTAGCTTACTCCCGATATGTATCGATAGAATGTTTTCTTATCATCCATCCATTGATTAATCGACAGGTGGACGCCAAAGCGCGTCAAATATTGAACGGCACAGCAGGTGCCGCCGGGGCCAACGCCAGCGGGCCGGGCACCCAGTCGCTAACCAGACTGCAGCAGCAGCAAATTCAGCGGCCAACAGTCCGCGTCACCCATCCCGAAGATGACGAAGCCTCAGAAGAAGAAGACTCTGAAGAGGATGATGAGGAAGAAACCGAAGATGAAGAAGAAGAAGAGATTGTCCCGAACAGCAAGCAGCAGGTGCCCGCGCAGGTGCACACCAACCCGGCGCCTGGCAACGCCGCAGCCGCTACTGCCATCGAAGAATTCGATTCGGACGAATACGAAGACGAAGACGAGGACGAGTACGAAGAAGAGACCGCTACTCGAACTGCCGACCATCGTCATCCTGAGACGGCGGTGTCGGCCACCGACGGATCTAGGCGACCTCCCGGAGTGCCGGACCTTCGACTTGGCGGCATTGTCGGCGGCGCCGGCGGTGGCGCGGGCGTCAATCCCACTCCCAGTCCACGCCTTCCGCGCTCCCACCAACAGCAGCAGCTGCAGCACCATCTGGCTCCCGATTCGCCAGACGCTGTACACGCTTTCGACTCTCCCGATGGCGCTGTCGGCGGCGGCGGTATTTCGCGGCATCCTCAGCAGCGCCTACCAGCGGAGGCGTCCTCTTCCTGGGACTCGCAGGGCGACGAGATCTCCGAGTTGAATGCCGTTACTAACGGCGGCGGAGGAGCTGCCGATCTCAACGATGAAGTCAACGACCTGCTGCAGAAGCTGGGTTCCTCTGGCAACGGTGGCGGCGGCGGCTTGAATGTACGCGGCTCGGCCCAGACCGACAACAGCAACACGTTGGACACGTCGCAATGGGCCGTCACCTCCAATGTGGTTAGCACTGTTAATCCCGGCGCTACGGGCCGATCGTTGGGCACTAATAAAAGTTCAGATATTGGCGAAGAATCATTCGATGACTAACTTTGTTCTCATATTTTATTTGCTGTTTTTACATTAGTTGTTTTTATTGAAATTCAAGACTGGTTTCTATATATGAGACTTTATTTTTTACCTGTCTAAACCCAACATTTTATTTCACTGTCTAGAGTAACTTTATTATGCGTTAGTTGAACCTTTTGGGCCATGGACAATGAAAAGCCAGTCTTCAGTAGCTTGATTCTGCCGATAAGGATTGAATTGCGTTGCTCCCGACAACTAATTGGCTTGGGAAATGTTATATATGGGGTCGGCAAACTCGCCGGTCACATGCGGCCGGCAGAGCCTCTCTGTCCGGCCCTCGTGTCCTTTGAAACTTCACAATAGCTCAAGGTTTGTGTCTCTTTTTAGGTCTCTTCTCTACGATCTCCTCTTCTTTCGTTTCCTCTCCTCTTCTCTCCGTCTCCTCTATCTTCTCTCTCTCCTCTCCTCTCCTCTACCTTATCTCTCTCCCTCTCCTCTACCTTCTCTCTCCTTTCCTCTCCTCTCCTCTATCTTCTCTCTCTCCTCTCCTCTCCTCTACCTTCTCTCTCCTCTCCTTTCCTCTCCTCTCCTCTCCCTCTCCTCTACCTTCTCTCTCTCCTCTCTTCTCCTCTCCTCTCCTCTCCTCTCCTCTCCTCTCCTCTCCTCTTCTCTCTTCTTTCTTCTCCTCCTCTCGTATTTATCTCTCGTCTCCTCTCGTCCTCTTTTCTCTCTTCTCTATAACTTTGTCTCTCCTTTCTCTTATCTCTCCTCTCTATTTCATAATATACGCTGGGTTCTCTATCTAGCCCTTGAGGTAAAAACAAGGTTTCCGACTCCCCCCTTGTGCTATATAAAATTGCACGAGGGATGTTGGCACCCCTGGTGGAATGCCTTTGGAAGTTAAAAATGTACAAAACTACCATCAATATTGTAAATGCATCAATTTTTCCCTTTTGTTTTACTTAGCCTAATTTTATCACTAGACGCTTTGACGCTATCTTTCACCTAATGGCAGTTGCCCATAGTGTATAATTTGATAACAGATTTAATAGCATCTATAGATTCACTTGTATTGTATTGTTGTTTTTTGCTTACCTTACTACTACCTGGTTGTAGTAGTAGCAGCAGTAGTGTATTAACATGACACGTTGAAAAAACTGATTTTGTCTTCCTTTTCCTAATTAATTGTTAAGAAATAGATTTCTGTATTTAATAGCTTCTGTTGTTAAAAAATTAAAGGATTTTATCTATTATTTATTGAACTCTCTGAGTCAAATGATTACCCGTCCAACTTTGATTTGTACCTGGTCAATATTTAATAAAATCTTCTCAATTACCTGTAATTAAACTGGCGGGACCATTAAAATATGTAGCTATTTCGTCACTTAGCAGTGCTAATATTTATAAATTTTCTGAATCATACTACTCACTAATTACTCGTTATGAGTAGTTTATGCGCGCGTGTTTTCGGATTTCTGCGTCTGCCTCTTTGAATATAAAATAAATAAAGCCTCTATTTATATTTTATCTTTTCTATTACTTTAGTATTGTTTAAGTCTATTTTTTACTTTTTGTAACTAAGTAGTACACTAAGTAGTATATATTCATATTGCAACTTATCCTGAACTTTATTTTCAGATAAAAAACTCATCAAGCAATTTCTACGCTATTTAACACTACTCACAGTAGTTCATTCTAGAGTGAAGTGCTTATAAAATGCAGCTATGAAGAGCGGCTCGCCGCAATTTCGCTTCGGTCTGCTGTCGTCCAACAGCGGCGGCGGTGGCGGCGGCGGCGGTGCCCGACATCCGACTCTGTTTGCGTCGCGTTCATTTGTGTTATTATTCGCGGCTATTGGGCTTATGTGGCTCTACTGCTTCACCATGTCTAGCTGGGGCGCCAGTTCTGACCGGCAAGACTCGGAAATATTGCGACAGCAACTGCTGGACCTATCAAAAAAGTGCGCCCGTTTTCCTCTTGAGGAAATGCCCCCCCATACTCCAAAGCACCCCCCCCCTACTCACCTGAGGAATTGCCCCCTACTTACCTGAGGAATTGCCCCCTACTCACCTGAAGAATTGCCCCCTACTCACCTGAAGAATCGCCCCCTACTCACCTGAGGAATTGCCCCCTACTTACCTGAGGAATTGCCCCCTACTCACCTGAAGAATGGCCCCCTACTCACCTGAAGAATTGCCCCCTACCCACCTGAAGAATTGCCCCCTACTCACCTGAAGAATTGCCCCCTACCCACCTGAAGAATTGCCCCCTACTCACCTGAAGAATTGCCCCCTACCCACCTGAAGAATTGCCCCCTACTCACCTGAAGAATTGCCTCCTACCCACCTGAAGAATTGCCCCCTACTCACCTGAAGAATTGCCCCCTACCCACCTGAAGAATTGCCCCCTACTTACCTGAGGAATTGCCCCCTACCCACCTGAAGAATTGCCCCCTACTCACCTGAGGAATTGCCCCCTACTCACCTGAGGAATTGCCCCCCTACCCACCTGAGGAATCGCCCCCTACCCACCTGAGGAATTGCCCCCCTACCCACCTGAGGAATCGCCCCCCCCTACCCACCTGAGGAATCGCCCCCTACCCACCTGAGGAATCGCCCCCCCTACCCACCTGAGAAATTGTCCCCCTACCCACCTGAGAAATCGCCCCACTACCCACCTGAGGAATCGCCCCCCCCCTACCCACCTGAGGAATCGCCCCCTACCCACCTGAGAAATCGCCCCACTACCCACCTGAGAAATTGTCCCCCTACCCACCTGAGAAATCGCCCCCCTACCCACCTGAGGAATCGCCCCCCCCCTACCCACCTGAGGAATCGCCCCCTACCCACCTGAGGAATCGGTCCCCCCCTACCCACCTGAGAAATTGTCCCCCTACCCACCTGAGAAATCGCCCCACTACCCACCTGAGGAATCGCCCCCCCCTACCCACCTGAGGAATCGCCCCCTACCCACCTGAGAAATCGCCCCACTACCCACCTGAGAAATTGTCCCCCTACCCACCTGAGAAATCGCCCCCCTACCCACCTGAGGAATCGCCCCCCCCCCTACCCACCTGAGGAATCGCCCCCTACCCACCTGAGAAATCGCCCCACTACCCACCTGAGAAATCGCCCCACTACCCACCTGAGAAATTGTCCCCCTACCCACCTGAGAAATCGCCCCACTACCCACCTGAGAAATTGTCCCCCTACCCACCTGAGAAATCGCCCCACTACCCACCTGAGAAATTGTCCCCCTACCCACCTGAGAAATCGCCCCACTACCCACCTGAGAAATTGTCCCCCTACCCACCTGAGAAATCGCCCCCCCGCGCCCGCAGATACGTGAAGAGCCTTGCCAGCGAGACTGGTGAGGTAGTGGACGGGCCATATTCAGGCCGGCTGACCGGCTACGATTTAAAGAAGACGCTGGCCGTTATGCTGCACGACATGATGAGGCGGCTGGACCGGATTGAAAATCGGCTGTTTAGCGGCGCTGGCGGAGTTAACTGCAGCGGGAGCGATTCTCGGCTGCATGAGGCGAAGGTGAGTGCCTCTGCTTTGATGTGCCAGCCTCCCAGATCCTCAGTTGCTGAGCCTCCATCCCGCATCTTCAGTTGCTAAGCCTCCATCCCAGATCCTTAGTTGCTAAGCCTCCATCCCAGATCCTCAGTTGCTGAGCCTCCATCCCAGATCCTCAGTTGCTGAGCCTCCATCCCAGATCCTCAGTTGCTAAGCCTCCATCCCAGATCCTTAGTTGCTAAGCCTCCATCCCAGATCCTTAGTTGCTAAGCCTCCATCCCAGATCCTTAGTTGCTAAGCCTCCATCCCAGATCCTCAGTTGCTAAGCCTCCATCCCAGATCCTTAGTTGCTAAGCCTCCATCTCAGATCCTTAGTTGCTAAGCCTCCATCCCAGATCCCCGGTTGCTAAGCCTCCATCTCAGATCCTTAGTTGCTAAGCCTCCATCCCAGATCCCCGGTTGCTAAGCCTCCATCCCAGATCCCCGGTTGCTAAGCCTCCATCCCAGATCCCCGGTTGCTAAGCCTCCATCCCGCATCTTCAGTTGCTAAGCCTCCATCCCAGATCCTTAGTTGCTAAGCCTCCATCCCAGATCCCCGGTTGCTAAGCCTCCATCCCAGATCCTCAGTTGCTAAGCCTCCATCCCATATCCTCAGTTGCTAAGCCTCCATCCCAGATCCTTAGTTGCTAAGCCTCCATCCCAGATCCCCGGTTGCTGAGCCTCCATCCCGCATCTTCAGTTGCTAAGCCTCCATCCCAGATCCCCGGTTGCTGAGCCTCCATCCCAGATCCTCAGTTGCTAAGCCTCCATCCCGCATCTTGAGTTGCTAAGCCTCCATTCCAGATCCCCAGTTGCTAAGCCTCCATCTCAGATTTCAGTTGCTGTCTGTCATTTGCTTCCACGCACTGAAAATGTCACCTGCTTTGCATTGCCCTAATTGAAATTCGTTTCGTCCCGCAGCTTAGAGACGCAGCAATGTCCCGACAGACACAGCCGCCGCCGCCGCCACCCATTCAGGTCCAGCAGCCGGCGTCATCTTCGCTAAGCGGCGCTGCCCCCGCCCCAGCCGCTTCTGACGAAGTTGATGCCAGCATGCTGCTTAGCGGCTACCAAGAGAACTGCGAAATTGCTTTAGAGAGTAAATTTGAATATCCAGACTGCGAGGCCAAGGTTGAATGGATGATGAAGCACTGGCGAGATGATCCGTGCTATGCCAGGTATCGGCATGCGTGCTTATTTGCTTCATTGTAGGATTCATAAAAGTACATAAAAGTATAAGTATGAAAATATTTGATTAGATATTGAAAATCCTTGAGATTAGATATTGAAAATCCTTGAGATTAGATATTGAAAATCGTCAGATTTGATATTAATAGTCATAAGATTAGATATTGAAAATCACGAAATTAGGAATTGAAAATCGTGAGATTAGATATTGATAGTCATGAGATTAGATATAAAAAATCGCGAGATTAGATATTGGAAGTCGCGAGTTTAGATATTAAAAATCGCGAGATTAGATATTGAAAAATCGCGAGATTAGATATTGAAAATCGCAAGATTAGATATTGAAAAGTCGCGAGATTAGATATTGAAAAGTCGCGAGATTAGATATTGAAAGTCGCGAGACTAGATATTGAAAGTCGCGAGACTAGATATTAAAAATCGCGAGATTAGATATTGACCATCGTGAGATTAGGTATTGAAAGTCGCGAGATTAGATATTGAAAAACGCGAGATTAGATTTTTAAAGTCGCGAGATTAGATATTGACCATCGTGAGATTAAGTATTGAAAGTCGCGAGATTATATATTGAAAGTCGCGAGATTAGATATTGAAAGTCGCGAGATTAGATATTGAAAAAAGCGAGATTAGATATTGAAAGTTGCGAGATTAGATACTGAAAAAAGTCGCGAGATTAGATATTGAAAAACGCGAGATTAGATATTAAAACTCGCGAGACTAGATATTGAAAATCGAGAGATTAGATATTGAAAAGCACGAGATTGGATAAGAAATGCCATGTTCCACATCAACCAATCGCAGACACGGAGTGGACGGCAGCGAGTGTAGCATGAAAATCTTTCTCAGCGAAGTAGAAGAATTCTGCCCGATTCTGCCATTCCGTCAGCATCTGCTCCGTCAGAACGAGAGCGTCGCCTGGGTCAACCGGCGCCAGCAGCTAGACAATGGCGCCGTGGCTCGAGAGAGCGCCAGGTTGAGCCTGTTAGAGCAGCTGGCTGGCGCTCCCGGTCTTCGAGAGCGCGTCAATCAGCGCTGGCAGTCGCTGGCCAGTGCGGCAGTCGACGGCGGCTGGCCGGATCGTTGGCCGCGGCGTCGAGTCCTGGCCCACGTTGGCTATCTGAGCCAGCCGCAGCACTGGCCGCCTGCAGAGGCCGCTCAGTGGGCGGATCTTCTAGCCGGCGTCGGGCTGCTGGGACACCGGCTGACTGTCAGCATTGATGGTGTCGGCCTGCGTCGCCAGCTGTTGAAATTGAATTACGCCAAGACAGAGTGTCAGGGCAAGAGGGACTCGGTTATCACTCATCTGGTGACGGATCTGGTTGGCATTTTGCAGGTGTGGTTGCCGTGTATGCTGATTGACACTAAAGCAGACAGACATACAATTAATACTCCAAGATAGTCGGGCTCTATGACTCTAAGTCAGACAGACAGACACTAGGACACTAAGATAGACTGACAGACAGACAAACAGGCAGACAGACAGACAGACAGACAGATACTAAAACACTAAGACAGAGGCTAAGACAGACACTAAGACAGGCACACAGACAGACAGACAGACAGACAGACAGAGACAGACAGACAGACAGACAGACAGACAGACACAGACAGACAGACAGACAGACAGACAGACAGACAGACAGACAGACAGACAGACAGACAGACAGACGGACGGACAGACAGACAGACAGTCAGACAGACAGACAGACAGACAGACACAGACAGACAGACAGACAGACAGACAGACAGACAGACAGACAGACAGACAGACAGACACAGACAGACAGACAGACAGACAGACAGACAGACAGACAGTCAGACAGACAGACAGACAGACAGTCAGACAGACAGACAGACAGACAGACAGACAGACAGACAGACAGACAGACAGACAGACACAGACAGACAGACAGACAGACAGACAGACAGTCAGACAGACAGACAGACAGACAGACAGACAGACAGACAGACAGACAGACAGACAGACACAGACACATTCAACCCGCCTCGCCACCGCCGCCAGGTCCGCTCCGTCCTGGGCAAAAGCTTCGCCAGGTTTGCCTGTCTCTATCGAATCTTAGCTCCGTTCGGCGTCGAGCCGAAGTTCAACGATCAATCCTTTTCGTCTAGCAACGAATTGAATACGCCAGTCAGCGGACTGGACCTCAGTCCGATGCAGTACCTCAGCTGGTTGCCATTCACGCTGGAGAATTTTTATCTCGGCTTGGCCCTGCCGCCGCCTGCATTGCCAAATATGACAAACTTGCCTAGCAGAGTCGAATTGTTCATATTCGGTTTCGGCAATTCCGTATGGAAAGACGCCGCATTCTATCTGGCCGAGTTGCGCAAGCATTTCCGCCGGATTCACACGGCTGTAAGTCCCGAACAGCACCCGGATGTGCCGGCCTATGTTGTCAATCACGGCTTGCTGAACTATACCCAGTACAGGGGCCTGCTTTTGTCTATGGTATCTAACGGCGGTGGCATCTTTGTCGGCCTGGGATTTCCCTACGAGCATCCGGCACCGTTGGAGGCCGCGTCTCTCGGACTGCCGTTTTTAAATCTTCGATTTAAACCGCCGCTAGACCGTACTAATTCGGATTACCTGCGAGAGATACCCGTTTCTAGGAAACTGCGCTCTCAGGTATTGATTTTCTGGCATTAAAGGATATTCCAAAACAAGTTGCTAGGTCGCCCTCCCAGATCCCTATTGCTGGGCCACCAGCCTCCCGGATCCTCAGTTGCTGGGCCACCAGCCTCCCGGATCCTCAGTTGCTGGGCCACCAGCCTCCCAGATCCTCAGTTGCTGGGCCAGCCTCCCAGATTCCAGTTGCTGGGCCAGCCTCCCAGATCCTCAGTTGCTGGGCCACCAGCCTCCCAGATCCTCAGTTGCTGGGCCAGCCTCCCAGATCCTCAGTTGCTGGGCCAGCCTTCCAGATTCCAGTTGCTGGGCCAGCCTCCCAGATCCTCAGTTGCTGGGCCACCAGCCTCCCAGATCCTCAGTTGCTGGGCCACCAGCCTCCCGGATCCTCAGTTGCTGGGCCACCAGCCTCCCAGATCCTCAGTTGCTGGGCCAGCCTCCCAGAGTGTCAGTTGCTGGGCCAGCCTTCTAAGTCTTCAGCAGTAGCCCACCAACACGGACTCAACATGAATTGCTCACAATCGCCCCCGCTCGCCCAGGATCCCTATCTAGAGTCGCTAGGCGAGCCGGCCTCCTTCCTGGTGGACCTGGAGGCCAAACAGCTGATCCCAGCCACCCTGGCCCGGGCAGCCGCGGCAGCCGCCGCCGCCTCCGCCAACGTGAGCTCCAGCGTGCCAAAAGATTTCACGCCGGCCGCCTATCTGGCCCGAGTTCGAGCCCTCTTCTCGGCGCCGTCTCTGTGCCGTGTGGCGCCACTCGACGATTTGTCAACTTCCAGCTGGGCCGCCGTCAGAAATTCCACCGACGTTGCCACTGCTGCCGCAGCCGCCGCCGCCGCTGCCGCAGCCTCGGCATACTCTGGCGGAGCTGATGTACTGTTCTACTTGGGCGTCGAAGGCCGCTCATGCTCGGAGACCTGCCTATCCGCGTCTAAACGATCCGTATGCGCTCCGGATCAGATGCGGGTGATCAATAGGCGATTAGAACTGCAGGAGAGAGGCATCCGGTGTAAACGGATCCGATACGATAATAGCCTAGTATTCCCAGCAATCTCCAAGCCCGGACATTGTCATTTCTTGTCGCACGAGCGACTGTTCTCGTGCGACGAACGCTTGAACGGCTACAGCCGGCTGTGCCCGTGCAGGCGTCTTGCCTGACTGTACTTATTTTATTTTTAATAGTAGCAGTAAGTGTTGTTTTTTAAAATGCACAGTTTAACACCTATAGAAAAAGGATAGGTTTGGGCCATAGACAATTCGCAACTTTGTGACTGTCTATGGCCCAAACCTTTTTTTTCTACACAGGCTTTCAACTTTAACTTCGGATTTCCATTTTCTGTCGCGCGCACGAAAAATTCGCGTTTCTCTACTCGTTATTCAGTAGAAAAACAAGCATTTTTTGTCTTTTTTTCAATTGAATTAAAGAAATTATCTGAATTGAAAAAATGAGTAGGCAATCCATGTTTTGATTTGTAAAGTTTTGTTAGTATTTAATTGCTTTTGTCAACTTCTAGAAATAGCATTCATTTTTGATACATACTACTCGACGCTTAGTTAACTATGGACAGTTTTATGCTGCTAAATAAGTTTCTTACGATACATGTCGTTAAATTGTAAACTAATCAGGGCTGGAAAAGGAATCGATTAAAGTGGCATGTTATGTTTTATTTTACGTTTTTTATGCAGGCCTCCTATATGTGTTTTTCACTTATTGTAATTGTTCAAAGTCAGCAGACTTTTCCTTTTCTAACACTAGCAGCCTATCAGTGTCTGTCTTACCTGTGATGGTTCAAATCCTCACATTGTTATTTTTTAATTAATCTATCATCTGGATTGCCATTATATTATGTGTAATTGCGAGCGCATTAAGAATGTGTATTATTTTATTAATACGGTGCCTAATTAGAACCTCGCGCCACCTTGCCTTCTGTATCGAATTTTTCTGCTTTTTTTCTTCTGTTTGTGTAAATTATAAACTTATGCTATCTTGTCTGTCTTCGCTACTTAAAGTAGTCTGCTTTAATTTATTGCTTTTTAGGGAAATCTCTGGGTAGAAACCTCTGGACCAGGCGGGCCTCTCAAAATCTCTGGGTAGAAACCGGTGGACCTCTCAAAATCTCAGGGTAAAATTCGGTGGGCCTCTCAAAATCTCAGAGTAGAAACCGGTAGGCCTCTGAAAATCTCAGGGTAGAAACCGATGGGCCTCTCATAATCTCAGGATAGAAACCAGTAGGCCTCTCAAAATCTCAGGATAGAAACCGGTGTGCCTCTTAAAATCTCAGGGTAGAAGCCGGTGGGCCTCTCAAAATCTCAGGATAGAAACCGGTGTGCCTCTTAAAATCTCAGGGTAGAAGCCGATTGACTTCTCAAAATCTGAGGGAAAAAACCAGTGGACCTCTCAAAATCTCAGGTTAGAATTCGATGGGCCTCTCATAATCTCAGGATACAAACCAGTAGGCTTCTCAAAATCTCAGGATAGAAACCGGTAGGCCTCTCAAAATCTCAGGGTAGAAACCGGTAGGCCTCTCAAAATCTCAGGGTAGAAACCGGTAGGCCTCTCATAATCTCAGGATAGAAACCGGTGTGCCTCTCAAAATCTCAGGATAGAAACCGGTAGGCCTCTCAAAATCTCAGTGTAGAAACCAGTAGGCTTCTCAAAATCTCAGGATAGAAACCGGTGGGCCTCTCAAAATCTCAGGATAGAAACCGGTGGGCCTCTCAAAATCTCAGGATAGAAACCGGTGGGCCTCTCAAAATCTTAGAGTAGAAACCGGTTGACTTCTCAAAATCTTAGGGTAGAAACCAGTAGGCCTTCTAAAATTTCAGGATAGAATTTGAGACAGGTTTTCGCAGCATCAATCTCATGCGCAGGGCAAAGCCGGCCAAATTACTTAAATCCTGGTCCTACACTCCCTGTTGCATGCTAGCAGACCCCAGCCACTAAAAGATGTCGAATCCAGCAGCCGAATCGGGCAGTCAGCAGAAGCTGCAGCTGCGATCACCTGGCCGCATGTACGTCAAGGCCGTGTTCACCGGTTATAAGCGCGGCCTGCGGAACCAGCACGAAAACACCGCCCTGCTGCGTATTGAAGGCGTTGAGAAACGCCAGGAGGTGGACTTCTACCTGGGCAAACGCTGTGCCTACGTCTACAAAGGCAAGCGTCTGACTTCGGTGCCCGGCAAAGGCAAGGAGAAGTCGCGAGTTCGCGTCATCTGGGGCCGGGTAACCCGGCCGCACGGCAACTCCGGAGCTGTCCGAGCCAAGTTCAGCACCAACCTGCCGCCGGCGGCGATGGGCAAGCGCGTCCGAGTCATGCTGTACCCGTCTCGTATCTAATCGATGGTTAGCGGCATGTGTTGCGACTGATATCAAACATTGAGTTAGGCTTTACAGTTTGAATGCTCCGTGTTTGAAGCGATCTGTTTTCATCTTGTCAATGACGCGATTCGACAAATAAAACTAAGTAAAATGAATGAGCCTTGCAGGCGCTCTGTGGAAGAAAAAAAGAATTTTTGAACAGAAAAAATCTGAATTGTTCGTTGTTTTTTACATTGTAACACGAGCTACTAATATGGGATTCAAACTCAAGTTTAGTAATGTTTGGGCATCAACCTTGTGCCGTTGTGCGCGTCCCCTGCCCGGCCACCCTACCCCGTCATTTCATTTCCGTACCTTCTGGCTCTGCCCCGCCAGCCAGGCTCCCTCCCTCCCTGTTTTCCTGCCCCCCGTCGGCGCCCGCCTGGGCCGGGGGGGGGGTTTGAAAGCTTTTATTAGGCCTCTACATGGCTTGGGGTGGGCGTCCCTTCTCTACCCCTGCCCCTGCGCTAAGTTCTCCCGTCTACCCAGTAGCGGGCGCTGATTGGTCAGTTTTTTCTCGTCAACCCCCGCTCCCGACGCACCCACAGTCGTTTGGCCCCCCGCCTCCGTCCGTTCGTTTCGCTTAATCTCACTTAGCTTACTTGATTATCTTATCTCACTCAGTCGTGTGCGTTTTTCTTATCTGTTTTTTTAACTGGTTAGCTGGCGACAATCACACCGATCAAAATTGATAACGGAACGGAGTGTAGTGGAGAACTGCGAAACAGTAATAGTTTGATTTCCATTCCACCCAGGTGGAAAAGTCGCGTAGCTAAGATCTAGGGTCACAAAATCCCGGGATCCCGGGATTTGACGTTTCCTGACATTATCCCGGGATTGATATTTTTCCAGTACCATCCTTGTCGTAACATTGTTATTATGTTATAACAACGCTGCGAATTACTTTTTTTATCACGTGACTAACGTAAGAACATTTGCAAGTTGCAAGTAAAAATAAGCAAACACCATGCAAAGCAATATAAATGTATATAAATGTATTACATACTATGTAGTAGCACTAGGAGTATGCACATTGCAAAACGAATGCACATGACTCGTGGACGTGGTCGTGGAGTCGTTGGCCCGTGGCATGAGGCACACTCACAATCACAAGGAGTCACAAGGACTCACAGTCACAACACAATTCACAACCTACTACCGCCTGGGCATTCACGTTGTCACTTGTCAGTCTGGAGTCTGGACTCACGACTATGAGTTCAAACTTTAAAATCAAATCTCAACGTTAAATGATTTAAACAAGACTCAACTCAAACAAAATTAAAGACCTTACTCGTACAAAGTTGGCAACGGAGAATGGACATGTATGCGTGTATGTTCCATATTTGAACTAACTGCCATTTTATGATAAAATACTTGCTTATATCAGACATTATAAAAACATAGCATTAACGTTCCGGGATTGAATCCCGACCCTGTGAATCCCGGGATCCCGGAAAAAGCGCTAAATCCCGGGATTGTGACCCCTACTCAGATCGTAATCAATCCTAATGGAGACCTATTCCATTAGAATGAAAGCCTATGTAGATTGGTTTCCAAAAGAGTTTAAATAGCTCGTACGATTTAAAAATCAAGAAACCTAGCTCTCTAGCTGGTAGACCAATCCACCATCTCGAGCTTCCGTCCAAGTCTTGTTGAAGGCCTGGAGGTTGGCGCCAAGCTTTGCATGTTTATTACAGCCGATTCTTGTACACTACATTGTGTAAATGCAATAAAATTTAACTACGAGTATAACGTGCCATAGACATTAAAGTTTGATAAAATCAGTGCTATATTTATAAACTACTCGTAAATGTAAGCTACACAATTAACATATCATTGTATTGAAAACCTTCGATCTTGAACTGCTATACTAAGTACCTTAGCTAATACGTTAGCACACGAATACAAGCATCCCATATGATCTTCGAATCCCTGCTGACGCACTGCTGGCTCTTCTTTGCACCGAGAGCACTGCGCAACGTCTTTAATCGTCTTCTTCGACTCACCTGGCCTTGCCAAACCTACCGCGGTTTCATGCCGTCTGGCGCCGCCATTTTTAGCAATTTTGGCAGAGCAAATTCGTCCAATAAATTGAACCAATCTAGCGACCCAATGATCTGCCTGTTTCTCAACTATTCGCCAATCAACACAGTGTTCGATTGGTGCTATGCACGAGACGACGACGGCGGAATCGAGAACGTCTATATCGGCACCCTGCTGTTTAACGGCAATCGGATTGGCTGGTGGTTAAGAAGCTGACTCGGTGTGGACCTGGACCGGGGATTCTCCTGAGGATCAGGTGAGCGCATTGTATTGTATTGTAGTTTCCTGCAAGCTGCTAAACTGTTGTTGCAGTGGGAGCAGGGGCGTCGCCATGGATTTTATGGTGGGGGGGACAAAGCCAAGAATTCTACATGTACATGTACATTATTTTCTGAATCAGTGTTGTCAGCGCTCATTTTAGCGCCGCAGGCACTCATTTTAGCGCCGCAGGCACTCATTTTAGCGCCGCAGGCACTCATTTTAGCGCCGCAGGCACTCATTTTAGCGCCGCAGGCACTCATTTTAGCGTGATCATGCATGAGGTTGGGTGGGCGGACAAAGCATTGGCATGTCCCCCAACAACTTTTACTTGGGTGAGGGGGACATGTACCCCCTGTCCCCCCCCCCCCGGTGGCGACGCCCCTGAGTCGGAGATTGCTTTCTTCAATGCAGACCTCTGGGAATGCCTGTTGCACATTTTGTTACACATTCATCAAGCTAGGAAAGTTTAAATAGATTCATGATACCAATGTGTCGAGCTGTACCATTTTCATCATTTTTAGGCTGGGTAAATGTAAGATTGTAGGTAGGATATAAAGTTAACAAAGAATCATAATTTTCTGAACGAAAACTTCATAAATATCAATAGAGCTATAATAAAGACCAGACATACCAAAAAGTGAACACTGGGTCTGCCTTCTATCAAACGCAATATAGCAATTTTTGTACTGAAAAATGAAAATCTCCTATCTCCGTAATGGATTTTCTTAGTACAACCTGCCTTCTAGAATTTTCTAAGAAGCGTAGTTTTCCCTCCTTCGACTTGAGTCATCCTTACTTTATGATTGTGAAACCTCGTGGCCTAAGCTAGCTGATCACGTGACTTTGTCAAGGGCTTATGGAAAGGAGTGTCAGGACGTACATGTGCAAGCACTCTGCATGAATCACGTGGCCAAAAGAGAGAGCCGTCAATCTACATGTACTTTTAACTGTAAAGATCACGTGACCGAATAAGAATTGACAACGTACAATAAGATGTCGGCCTAGATTATGTAACTTAAGAGGGTTGATGACGCGTACAACCCTCAGCCTGAATCACGTGACTAATGTGGGGTTGATCGGATGTGCAAGCCTGCGGGCTAGATCACGTGACCAATGAAGTTGATTGGATGTGCAGGCCTGCGGCCTAGATCATATGACCAATGAGGGTTGATTGGATGTGTAGGCCTGCGGCCTAGATCATGTGACCAATGAGGGTTGATTGGATGTGCAGTCTTGCGGCCTAGATCATGTGACCAATGAGGGTTGATTGGATGTGCAGTCTTGCGGCCTAGATCACGTGGACCAGAAAGGTCTAGAACACAATTCTGTTTACTTACCAGAGGGTCGAATATGTGTTGTAAGTTCTCGGCCAGGATCAAGCCAGGACCAAGCCCGCCCCTTCCCCCGCCTCACGCCCACCTCAGGTGCTCACAAAGTATCGCACCAGCCGGTTGGCTCGTTTCGACCGCATCCGCGAGGACCAATTCTCCTGCCTGTTCGAGCTGCGCGTGTGCAGCTGCGGCACCAGATTCCTAATCCGGGGCGTAGCCAATCTTCACCAGCCCGACAATCATTTCATATTCGTCATTGATGCCCAGTTAAGCCGTTGAACCTCCTATTCTATCACAACTCCGTGGTTCCGGACTACGATCCGTTCGGCGACTCGATTTTCATGCCGCAGAAACTGGCCCGGCGCCGGCCTTTGCCCTGCTGTGGCTGCATCCAGTCAGCTTTCGAGAGCTGTCAAGGACGGCTTTCCCAGCGACGACGACAGTGACAGTTGCTGTTGAAACTCCAACCGAAAGATTTTTCAGTGTGCAGGTGATGATACGCCTAAATCTGGAGGCACACGTCTGACTCTCGTACTATTAACCTCTGGCCACATAGTTTTGGGGCTTTTGTGCACGAGAATTGTGTGAGGAAGCTTGTGCCGGGGTTGTCCTGCGATTTACAGCCATGAGTGCCAGCCCCCAAGGCACAGAGAGTGTACATGCCATACCAGGAACAGGGCGCCACTAAGAGACAGGGGCGCCCACCAAAGAGACAGAGACGCCCACCAAGAGACAGGGACGCTCACCAAAGAGACAGGGACGCCCACCAAGAGACAGGGACGCCCACCAAGAGCAGGGACGCCTACCAAAGAGACAAGGCACTCACAAGAGACAGGGACGCTCACCAAAGAGACAGGGACACCCAGCCAGAGACAGTGGCGCCTACCTAGAGACAGGGACGCCCACCAAGAGACAGGGGTGCCCAAACTAAAGAGACGGGCGTCCAATGCGCTATCGCTTGATTAAAACAGAATCTGATTGCCACAAAACAGGCGAAAGTCGGCCGCACATTCAGCATCGCTCTGGTCAGCGTGTACAGCCGAGCAAGCCCGCATGGACTACTGCTGAAGGTCTACCATCGGGCCAGTCGCCAAATTGTCTGCCAGACAAACTTCTTCGAGTCCGGTTTCTCATTCTATCGGTTCCTAGTTCAGGACGAGTACATCATGTTCTTCTCGCTGATGGCCCACCTCAAGCGTACAGAATCGTGCCGGAGCCGGAGGAGGCTGCAGACGCTTACCGCATCGAACCCTGCCTGCCGCAGGAGCTCCGGTCCTGCGTTGGCAGCCGCGCGCCCAGCCTGTGGCCGCACAAAGACTGCCAGCACAACAATTTCGTTATGGAGCTGTTCGCTTGGACGCTTCAACGAGAAGAGTTCAACCTGCGCGCATCCTCTGCTGCAGTCTGGCCGCCTACGAACGCTGTGCCTTTCCGGACGAGCGCGTCCTGGCCCGCATGCTGCAGGTCTGCGCCGACGATCCCGGTGACAATGTCATCGTGTCCTGCCCGCTGCGCTAATGCTGCTGGACCGTCTGCCCCTCCACCTCTCTCACTCTGTCTCCACCCCTCTTTCTCTCACCTCTCTTTCCCTCTCTGTCTCTCCTGTCTTCATCTCTCTCTTCTCTACCCTCTATCTTCCCCTATCTCCCCTCTATCTCCCCTCTATCTCCCCTCTATCTCCCCATCTATCTCCCCCTCTATCTCCCCATCTATCTCCCCATCTATCTTCCTCTCTATCTTCTCTCTATCTCTCTTCTATCTCCCCATCTATCTCCCCTCTATCTCCCCATATATCTCCCCATCTATCTCCCCTCTATCTCCCCTCTATCTCCCCATCTATCTCCCCATCTACCTCCCCATCTATCTCCCCCTCTATCTTCCTCTCTATCTTCTCTCTATCTCCCCTCTATCTCCCCATCTATCTCTCCTCTATCTCCCCATCTATCTCCCCATCTATCTTCCTCTCTATCTTCTCTCTATCTCCCCTCTATCTCCCCATCTATCTCTCCTCTATCTCCCCATCTATCTCCCCATCTATCTTCCTCTCTATCTTCTCTCTATCTCCCCTCTATCTCCCCATCTATCTCCCCTCTATCTCCCCATCTATCTCCCCATCTATCTCCCCATCTATCTCCCCATCTATCTCCCCATCTATCTCCCCATCTATCTCCCCTCTATCTTCCTCTCTGTCTTCTCTCTATTTCCCCTCTATCTCCCCTCTATCTCTTCTCTAGCTCCTCCTATCTCCCCCTCTATATCCCTCTCTATCTCCTTTCCATCTCACCCTTCTATCTCCCCCTCAATCTCCCTCTCTATCTCCCCTTTATCTTCCACTCTATCTCCCTTCTATCTCCCCCTCTATCTTCCCTCTCTATCTCCCCTCTATCTCCCCCTCTATCTTCCCTCTCTATCTCCCTCTATCTTCCACTCTATCTCCCCTCTATCTCCCCATCTATCTCCCTCTCTTTCTTCCCCTCTATCTCCCCCTCTTTCCCCCCTCTATATCCCTATCTATCTCCCCTCCATCTCGTCCTCGCTCTCTTCCTCCCTTCCCTCACCTCTCCTATCTTATATCGAGTACCTGTCTCCCTGTGCGTTAAGATCGCGTAGGAAAATAATTAGGTTTTTACAGCATCGATTGTTGTGACTCATGACTGCGAACCGTTGCTCCAGACAAGATATTTGTAGCTGCAAAACACAAATTTGTGATAGGATTGAAAAATTAAATTTTATTCAAAAAGAATAGCTCAAAATACTTTTGCGTTATGACAGTTTTTTATTTCTCAAAGCTACACAGGATTAATAACTTCGTACAGACCAAAATTGAAGATTTCAAGGCATTTTTAAAATACGCAGGTACGAAACGTAAAAACGTGCTGATGCGTGTTTTAACTGACACGCGAGGCTGGCTGCACACTTTGAGTATGAGTGCATGAGTAGCTATATTATTGTTCGTCTGTCTACGAACATTCTCTCGTCCCGTCAGGCCACAATGAACAATAGGGCTTTTTAACGCTCATATGCATAGATATATACATCTGTACAGAGCTAGCTCAACTCAAGACATCAAGACATAAGGAAATGTCTGGCAACAACACCGAGGCTTTCTGCTCCGAGGTTGAGCAGCTGCTCGCATCTCTGCCTAGAGATGGAGGCCTCATCAGTCAAGCCGCGGCCAGGCAGATGCTGGCTGAGAAGCTGCTCAGAAAGCAGTAACCTACAGATGCCGATCGGAGTCTGGACTGTGCTAGCTCTGCTCACTGCTGGCCTTGTGGCTCGGCAGCGTATCGGAGCAGCTCGCCAACCTGCCTGCTGTCAGGCACCTGGCTCCAGGAGATTGCTAGGCAGCCCAGCAACTGCAGCAGCATGTGCGCCGGCCTCACCTCCGTTCCCGTGGAGACGACATCTCGCCCGAACGGTTCCTGCAGCTGTACGCCACACCGGCCGCCTCTGCTGGTGAGGAACGGCACCCGGGCTGCGGGCGGCGCACCAGTACTTCAGCTACGAGTTCATCAGAGACCTGCACGACCGGCATCCATCAGCCTACGGCCATGGACCCAATATTAAGGTAAATAATTGGGATGGTAGTAGTATAGCTCAGGCTTGGAGTGCTTCGATTCTTCAATCAGTCGTAGAGAAATCGATATGGCAAAACTCGAGATCCGACGTCAATTTGAACCACAAAATATTGCTATACCTGCCAATTCAGTAAATTAAAAATACACACTGATGCAACTTACAATGGTATTACATGTATGAAATAAATTATAGGTAAATTTACGTATCTGATACGATCTATTAACTAGTATAATTCAAGAAAAATACGTTAAGGGCTTAAGTTAGTCTTAAGTTAAGCTGCTAACATCTAATATATGTA